>RJWK010042410.1:0-19175 GCA_004363435.1 Platanista minor
ATGGTTCTGAAGAACCTAGGGGCAGGACAGGAATAAAGACGCAGGCGTAGAGAATGGACTTGAGGACACGGGGAGGAGAAGTGTAAGCTGGGGTGAAGTGAGAGAGTGGCATGGACTTAATAAATACTTCCAAATGTAAAATAGCTAGTGGGAAGCAGCCGCATAGCACAGGGAGATCAGCTCGGAGCTTTGTGACCACCTACAGGGGTGGGATAGGGAGGGTGGGTGGGAGATGTAAGAGAGAGGAGATATGGGGACATATGTATATGTATAGCTGATTCACTTTGCTATAAAACAGAAGCTAACACACCATTGTAAAGCAATTATACTCCAATAATGATGTTAAAAATTTTTTTAAAAAAAGGGTTAGTAGGAAATAGACTGTAAAATACCTGACTAATATTTATTTTGTATTAATCACATCCTGAAATACTATTTTCCTCAAATAATTCCATAAAGTGTTATTAAATATGTTATTCAACTGTTTCTTTTTACTTTTTAAAATTTTAAATCACATGTGAAACTCACATTATATTTCCACTGGACATCTCAATTTAGACTCAAATGGTGAAATGTGCTTTGCTTCTGTATATTTTATGAAAGTAGAGTGGCTAGGATTTGCTGTAAGGGTGTAAAAGGTAACCACCATAGGATGATGACATTTTCTAAGTTGAAAATCACTGGAGGTGTTTGAAGCATATTGGGAGAGTGGGAAATGGAATTTGGTTTTAGACACAAGTTGGAGATGTCTAATGGACCTTGAAATGGAAGTGATGAATGGGTGGATATATGAGTCTGGAGTTCCTTAGAGAAATCCAGACTGGAGATTTAACTTTAAGGATACTTTGTCTATAAATAGCTTTTAAAGCTATTGCACTGGGTGCCATCACCTAAGAAGTGAGCATTAAATGTGATATATGGACAAAACTATGGAGAAGACAATCATTTGGAAGATTAGGAGATAGTGGGGGAACTTAAAAATGAATCTTGCTAATTGCTCGAACTTGCTCAACTCCTTTATTTAAGCCTTTGTTTCATTATATATAAAAAGGGACTAATAATAGTACATACTTCATATGGGTGGAAATGAGAAGTGATTGGGATAAGACATATCCACATTTAGCACAGTGTCTGGCCAAAAGTAAGAACCCAGTAAGTGTTACCTGTTACATTAATCTCCCCTTCAGAGGTATCTTATTGGATCAGTCATCAGGAGCAAAGAAGCCTCCAATTCTTAGGTGTTTGTCTAGTTTTTCTAGTACGGAAAAAATTAATATTTTTGTCTGCTCAGTCTGTGCCAGGCAAGAGCTAGGCACCATATTTCCCCCACTGCCTTTGCTGACATTTGTCACTTTTCCAGATGCAATACCATATGTACATTGGCTTGGAATGGATCCCTATGGGAAAACCTGCTTGGTTTTTAACAAGAACTAGATGGAGAAAATTCATTTTGGGAACCTGGGTCTAAGGAGGTGAGGCACCCATACTGTTATGGCTGGAGAGGCAGCAGAAGTGTCTTCTTGGTTGGCCCAGTAGAAATGCTAGTCTAGTTAAATAAATATCTCAAAGGCCAGTCTCCAGGCAGCCAAATTGGTTTGTTGGGGAAGAGGAAGCACAGTGGAATGGAGGTGGCTTAGGGCAAGCCTATATTGGCAACCATGGTAGTGAGCATAAAGGCTTCCTAAAAATGTCCACGTCCTAATTCTTGAAATCTGTGAATATGGTATCTCACATGGCAAAAGGGACTATGCAGATGAAATTAAGTATTAAAATGGGAAGATTATCCTACTAGGCCCAATGTAATCACAGGGTCATTCTGAGAAGGAGGCAGGAGTTTTACAGTCATCGAATAAGATGTGAAGGTGGAAACTGAGATAAGAGAGAGAGAGAGAGAGAGACTGAAATTTGGATATGCAGACTGCTGCTGGGTTTGAATATAGAGGAAGAGGCTATAAAGCCAAGGAATGCAGGCAGCCTCTAGAAGCTAGAAAATGCGAGGAGACAGCTTCTCCTCTAGAGCCCCCTGAAAGAACACAGTCCTGCTGGCATCTTGATTTTAGCCCAGTGAAACCCATTTTAAACTTCTAAGCTCTGGAACTATGAGATGATAAATTCGTGTTGTTTTAAGCTACTTAGTTTGTGCTCATTTGTTACAGCAGCTTTAGGAAACTAACTCAGTAACCCTTAAAAGTCATGGGCTCGGGCTTCCCTGGTGCTGCAGTGGTTGAGAGTCCGCCTGCCGATGCAGGGGACGCGGGTTCGTGCCCCGGTCCGGGAAGATCTCACAGACGGTGGAGCGGCTGAGCCCATGAGCCATGGCCGCTGAGCCTGCGCGTCGGAGCCTGTGCTCCGCAACGGGAGAGGCCACAGCAGTGAGAGGCCCGCGTACCGCAAAAAGAAAAAAAAAAAAAAAAAAATCATGGGCTTTGAGTCATAACTATGGTGGAAACGTACCCATCCAGACTCAGTTTTCTAATAATTTCATAAATCTGGAACACGGCTAAGGAGAAAAGAAACAGAAGACTTCAGAGCCATTCAAACAGATGTTATTTATAAACTAAACTAAAGGCCCCAAACTTTCACAGTGCCAGAGCCTATGCACTGTTATTTTAACAAAAATTCCACAAACTTGGCCTGCCACAAATGAGAAACATCACATTGAAACAGAGGGAAGAGTTGTTGGGGGAAAGGAATTTGACAGAAGTGGAAGGCATAACAGTTCTCAGCCTCACAGCAGGGCAAGGTGTGAGGGATGCAGAAAAGCATCTCACAGAGCTCATTGGCGTAGGAGCAAACAGGTGCCCTGCACTGATGGAAGCAACAATATACTACATATATTAAAAATAACATAAATACTGTCTTTGAAAATCCAAGGAAAAAATAGGTTTGGAATGCTCAGGTACTCAAGAAAGAACTGAGTGTATTTTATAAGCTCTTCCCCACCCCCAAAAAAGAGGGTTAAATTTAATTTTAAAAATTGTTTCTCAAAAGTTTTAACCCTAATTAAGCAAGAATTCATGTTCAGAGTATGGTTTGGGTGACTTCTCAGCTGTACATAGGTGTGTAAGCGTACGTATACAGATGCATATTAAGGACTGTAAATGTCTGTTTATGCTTGGATTTGGGAAAGCTTGAGTGAAGAAAGTTGATAGACTGCAAAAAGGAGAGGGCTGGGAATTTACTTACATGTTGCTTTGTTCCATGCACTGTGCTTTATACTTTGCATTCATTACTTTACCTACTTCTCATGAGTTATCTATAAAGTTGCTGCCAATTTCCTAGGGGCCTTACATAAATTTCCCTGGCTCATACTCCCTAAGAGTGGCATACTAGGGCTTGAACTTACATCTTGACTTTAAGATCTAGATGTACCACTCCACTGTGGAGCTGAAAAATAGTCCTTTTTAATATTATCCCAGAAATAGTCCAATGATTACAATGGTAAATTTCTGCCTGGGGTTAACAGGTGTGTGGGAGCCTCTCTCCTGGTTAATCTTTATTCATGGAATCATTTTAGACTTGAAAGAGGCCATGGACATCCAATCAACTTATTTTACACATGAGAGAACTGAAGCCAGATGTGATTTGGACACCAAAGATCACATGGTTAATTAGAATGAGCAGCAAAACCCAGGATTCCTGCTGTCCAATACTAAACAGGGTTAACTCCCATCACCTCTCAAATGGGGCCTGTGTAAGGGGCAGAATTTTTAGGATTCATGTGGGCTCACATGTAAATGTAGGAGACAACCCCCTTCATGGAAGTGAACTTCTAGGGGCTCTGAAAGTGAGCCTTTTGATTTGACTACTCTCCCTCACAGGCTGGGGCTAGGGGGATAGAATCAGTGTCTGAGAATTTGTGGCTTTGCAATGTGCTTTCATTTGACAGGGGACAGGAATCCACAGGAAGGCTGCCCTTATGGGACGCACTTGTTTGCCTCGAGGGGTCTGTTCCCTTTGAACTTCTCTGGGGACTCCACATGTCAGAGAGAGCTGATCAAAACAGTAATTAAGGACCCTGACAAGGATTTTCAAAATTGCATGCAGATGTCTCCATTTTGGAGAATTGGAAACAAATCTTTCTTGGATTGCTATAGCAACAAGAGGACAGACAAAACAATACTTTGCAAGAAGCCATCCCGTGGGGACTGATAACAGTTTGGAGGAGTGGAGCTGGGGGTTTTTAGAGTCTGGGCCAACATGCGCAGAGGCAGAGAACCCTGCTGCCCAGGAACGTGGAGCTTGTGTTCTAGTGGAAAGCACCAGTCTCTAGGGCGTGCTCCCCTCAGTCTGAGCCCTGATGTGAGAATGTGAAGATGGGAAAGGCAGGGGGCCAGAAGGAAGGCCTGGTCTGAAAATGCTGCTTTTTTGGCTCCGTCTCCATTTGCCCAAACCAATCCTCCAGATCCAGACCAGTAGAATATAAAAATTCACATGTTCAGAGCACTTTACCATTTGTAAAATGTTTTCCTGAATTTATCATCGGAGTTGCTCATTGAGCTGTTTCAATTTAGTGAATGGATAAATAGTGCTCTGAGATAGATCTAGAGTTGGGATTTGAATTCAAACCCTTCTGACTCAACAACCCTTGACACAAACCAAGTTGCATGAACCAGAGTCCTCCAGCCATTTTCTTGTTTTTGTGAATTTTTTTAAAAAAATCTTTATGGAGTATAATTGCTTTACAATAGTGTGTTAATTTCTGCTTTATAACAAAGTGAATCAGCTATACGTATACATATATCCCCATATCTCCTCCCTCATGTGTCTCCCTCCCACCTTCCCTATCCCACCCCTCTAGGTGGTCACAAAGCAACGAGCTGATCTCCCTGTGCTATGTAGCTATTTTTTAAATTTGGTAGTATATATAAGTCCATGCCACTCTCTCACTTCCTCCCAGCTTACTCTTCCCCCCCCCACCCCCTGCCCCGTGTCCTCAAGTCTGTTCTCTATGCCTGCATCTTTAGTCCTGTCCTGCCCCTAGGTTCTTCAGAACCATTTTACTTTATTTTATTTTTTTAGTATCCATATATATGTGTTAGCATACGGCATTTGTTTTTCTCTTTCTGACTTACTTCAATTTGTATGACAGACTCTAGGTCCATCCACCTCACTACAAATAACTCAATTTCATTTCTTTTCATGGCTGAGTAATATTCCATTGTATATGTGTTCCACATCTTCTTTATCCATTCATCTGTCAATGGACACTTAGGTTGCTTCCATGTCCTGGCTATTGTAAATAGTGCTGCAATGAACATTTTGACACATGACTCTTTCTGAATTACGGTTCTCTCAGGGTATATGCTCAGTAGTGGGATTGCTGGGTTGTATGGTATTTATAACTTTAGTTTTTTAAGGAACCTCCATACTGTTCTGCATAGTGGCTGTATCAGTTTACATTCCCACCAACAGTGCAGGAGGGTTCCCTTTTCTCCACACCCCCTCCAACATTTATTGTTTGTAGATTTTTGGATGATGGCCATTCTGACTTGTGTGAGGTGATACCTCATTGTAGTTTTGATTTACCTTACTCTAATGGTTAGTGATGTTGAGCATCCTTTCATGTGTTTGTTGGCAATCTTTATATCTTCTTTGGAGAAATGTCTATTTAGGTCTTTGGCCCATTTTTGGATTCAGTTGTTTCTTTCTTTATTGAGCTGCATGAGCTGCTTGTATATTTTGGAGATTAATGCCTTGTCAGTTGCTCTATTTGCCAACTTTTCTCCCATTCTGAAGGTTGTCTTTTCCTCTTGTTTATGGTTTCCTTTGCTGTGCAAAAGCTTTTAAGTTTCATTAGGTCCTGCATGTTTATTTTTGTTTTTATTTCCATTACTCTAGGAGGTGGGTCAAAAAGGATCTTGCTGTGATTTATGTCATAGAGGGTTCTGCCTATATTTTCATGTAAGAGTTTTATAGTGTCTGGCCTTACATTTAGGTCTTTAATCCATTTTGAGTTTATTTTTGTGTATGGTGTTAGGGGGTGTTCTAATTTCATTCTTTTACATGTAGCTGTCCAGTTTTCCCAGCACCACTTATTGAAGAGGCTGTCTTTTCTCCAATGTATGTTCTTGCCTCCTTTATCAAAAATAAGGTGACCATATGTATGTGGGTTTATCTCTGGGTTTTCTATCCTGTTCCATTGATCTATATTTCTGATTTTGTGCCAGTACCATACTGTCTTGATTACTGTAGCTTTGTAGTATAATCTGAAGTCAGGGAGCCTGATGTTTCCAGCTCAGTTTTTCTTTCTAAAGATTGCTTTGGCTATTTGGGGTCTTTTGTGTTTCCATACAAATTGTGAAATTTTTTGTTCTAGTTCTGTGGACAATGTCATTGGTAGTTTGATAGGGATTGCATTACATCTGTAGATTGCTTTGGGTAGTATAGTCATTTTCACAATGTTGATTCTTCCAATCCAAGAACGTGGCATATCTCTCCATCTGTTTGTATCATCTTTAATTTCTTTCATCAGTGTCTTATAGTTTTCTGCATAGAGGTCTTTTGTCTCCTTAGGCAGGTTTATTCCTAGGTATGTTATTCTTTTTCTGCAATGGTAAATGGAAGTGTTTCCTTGATTTCTCTTTCAGATTTTGCATCATTAATGTATAGGAATGCAAAAGATTTCTGTGCATGAATTTTGTATCCTGCTACTTTACCAAAATCAATTAGTGCTAGTAGTTTTCTGGTAGCATCTTTAGGATTCTCTATGTATAGTATCATGTCGTCCGCAAATAGTGACAACTTTACTTCTTCTGTTCCATTTTGGATTCCTTTTATTTCTTTTTCTTCTCTGATTGCTGTGGCAAAAACTTCCAAAACTATGTTGAATAATAGCAGTGAGAGTGGGTGACCTTGTCTTGTTCCTGATCTTAGTGAAAATGGTTTCAGGTTTTCACCATTGAGAACGATGTGGGCTGTGGGTTTGTCATACATGGCCTTTATTATTTTGAGTTAAGTTCCCTCTATGTCTACTTTGTGGATGTTTTTTTATCACAAATGGGTGTTGAATTTTGTTGAAAGCTTTCTCTGCATCTATTGAGATGATCATGTGGTTTTTATCATTCAATTTGTTAATATGGTGTATCATATTGATTGATTTGTATATATTGAAGAATCCTTGCATTCCTGGGATAAACCCCACTTGAACATGGTGTATGATTTTTTTAATGTGCTGTTGGATTCTGTTTGCTAGTATTGTGCTGAGGATTTTTGCATCTATGTTCAGTAGTGATATTGGCCTGTCGTTTTCTTTCTTTGTGACATCTTTGTCTGGTTTTGGTATCAGGGTGATGGTGGTCTCATAGAATGAGTTTGGGAGTGTTCCTCCTTCTGCTGTATTTTGGAATACTTTGAGAAGGATAGGTGTTAGCTCTTCTCTAAATGTTTGATAGAATTCGCCCAGGAAGCCATCAAGTCATGGGCTTTTGTTTGTTGGAAGATTTTTAATCACAGTCTCAATTTCAGTGCTTGTGATTGGTCAGTTTATATTTTCTATTTCTTCCTGATTCAGTCTTGGAAGGCTTTGCTTTTCTAAGAATTGGTCTATTTCTTCCAGGTTGTCCATTTTATTTTCATATAGTTGCTTGTAGTAATCGCTCATGATCTTTTGTATTTCTGCAGTGTCAGTTGTTACCTTTCCTTTTTCATTTCTATTTCTATTGATTTGAGTCTTCTCCCTTTTTTTCTTGATGAGTCTGGCTAATGGTTTATCAATTTTGTTTACCTTCTTAAAGAACCAGCTTTTAGTTTTATTGATATTAGCTATTGTTTCCTTCATTTCTTTTTCATTTATTTCTGATCTGATTTTTATGATTTCTTTCCTTCTGCTAACTTTGGGATTTTTTTTTTCTTTCTCTCATGGCTTTAGGTGTAAGGTTAGGTTGTTTATTTGAGATGTTTCTTGTTTCTTGAGGTAGGATTGTATTGCCATAAACTTCCCTCTTAGAACTGCTTTTGCTGTATCCCATAGGTTTTGGGTCACCATGTTTTCACTGTTAATCAAAAAATCAAAATCAAAATCAATTTTCAATTTCAAAAATCAAAAATCAATTTTTTGATTTCCTCAGTGATCTCTTGGTTATTAAGTAGTGTATTGTTTAGCCTCCATGTGTTTGTATTTTTTACAGATTTTTTCCTGTAATTGATATCTAGTCTCATAGACCTGTGGTTGGAAAAGATACTTGATACGATTTCAATTTTCTTAAATTTACCAAGGCTTGATTTGTGGCCCAACATATGATCTGCCCTAGAGAATATTCCATGAGCACTTGAGAAGAAAGTGTATTTTCTTATATTTGGATGGTATGTCATATAAATATCAATTAAGTCCATCCTGTTTAATGTACCATTTAAAGCTTATGTTTCCTTATTTATTTTCATTTTTGGATGATCTGTCTATTGGTGAAAGTGGGGTTTTAAAGTCCCATACTATGATTGTGTTACTGTTGATTTCCCCCTTTATGGCTGTTACCATTTGCCTTATGTGTTGAGGTGCTCCTATGTTGGGTGCATAAATATTTACAATTGTTACATCTTCTTCTTGGATTGATCCCTTGATCATTATGTAGTGTCTTTCTTTGTTTCTTGTAATAGTCGTTATTTTAAAATCCATTTTGTCTGACATAAGTATTGCTACTCCATTTTGACTTCCATTTTTATGGAATATCTTTTTCCATCCCCTTACTTTCAGTCCTTATGTGTCCCTAGGTCTGAAGTGGGTCTCTTGTAGTCAGCATATATACTGGTCTTGTTTTGGATCCATTCAGCCCTTCTATGTCTTTTTGTTGGAGCATTTAATATATTATGTTTAAGGTAAATATTGATAGGCATGTTCCTATTACCATTTTCTTAATTGTTTTGGGTTTGTTATTTTAAGTCTTTTCCTACTCTTGTGTTTCCTGCCTAGATAAGTTCCTTTAGCATTTGTTGTAAAGCTGGTTTTTTGGTGTTAAATTCTCTTAGCTTTTGCTTGTCTGTAAATGTTTTAATTTCTCCATTGAATCTGAATGAGATCCTTGCTGGGTAATCTTGGTTGTAGTTTTTTCCCTTTCATCACTTTAAATATGTCCTGCCACTCCCTTCTGGCTTGCAGAGTTTCTGCTGAAAGTTCACCTGTTAACCTTATGTGGATTCCCTTGGATATTATTTGTTGTTTTTTCCTTGCTTCTTTTAATATTTTTTCTTTGTATTTAATTTTTGATAGTTTGATTAGTATGTGTCTCAGCGTGTTTCTCCTTGGATTTATCCTATATGGGACTCTCTGTGCTTCCTGGACTTGGTTGACTATTTCCTTTCCCCTACTAGGGAAGTTTTCAACTATAATCTCTTCAAATATTTTCTCAGTCCCTTTTTTTTCTCTTCTTCTTCTTGGACCCCTATAGTTCAAATGTTGGTGAGTTTAATGTTGTTCCAGAAGTCTCTAAGACTGTCCTCAATTCTTTTCATCCTTTTTTCTTATTCTGCTTTGCAGTAGTTATTTTGACTATTTTATCTTCCAGGTCACTTATCTGTTCTTCTGACTCAGTTATTCTGCTATTCATTCCTTCTAGGGAATTTTAAAATTCTTTTATTGTGTTGCCCATCACTGTTTGTTTGCTCTTTAGTTCTTCTATATCCTTGTTAAATGTTTCTTATATTTTCTCCATTCTATTTCTAAGATTTTGCATCATGTTTACTACCATTATTCTGAATTCTTTTCCAGGTAGACTGCCTACGTCCTCTTCATTTGTTTTTTCTGGTGGGTTTTTACCCTGCTCCTTATCTGCTTTGTGTTTCTCTGTCTTCTCATTCTGTTTATCTTACTGTGTTTGGGGTCTCCTTTTTGCAGACTGCAGGTTCGTAGTTCCCATTGTTTTTGGTGTCTGCCCCCAGTGGCTAAGGCTGGTTCAGTGGGTTGTGTAGGCTTCCTGGTGGAGGGGACTAGTGCCTGTGTTTTGGTGGATGAAGCTGCATCTTATCTTTCTGGTGGGTAGGACCACATCCAGTGGTGTGCTTTGGGGTGTCTGTGACCTTATTATGATTTTAGACAACTGTTTTGCTAATGGGTGGAGTTGTGCTCCTGTCTTGTTAGTCGTTTGGCATAGTGTGTCCAGCACTGTAGCTTGCTGGTCATTGAGTGGAGCTAGGTCTTAGTGTTGAAATGGAGATCTCAGGGAGAGCTTTTGTCATTTGATATTACCTGGGGCTGGGAACTCTCTGGTGGACCAATGTCCTGAACTCGGCTGTCCCACCTTAGAGGCACTGGCCTGACCTCCGGATAGAGCACCAAGACCCTGTCAACCACATGGCTCAGAAGAAAAAGGTGAAGGAAAGAAAGAAAGAAAATATAAAATAAAGTTATTAAAATAAAAAATAATTATGAAAAATAAAAAAATTAATAAAAAGAAAGAAAGAAGAGCAACCAATCAAAAAACAAAATCCACTGATGATAACAAGAGCTAAAAAGTATGCTAAAAAAAAGAAAAAAAAGGACAGAACACCAGGAAAAATGGTAAAAGCAAAGCTATACAGACAAAATCACAAAAAGAACCATAGACATACACACTCACTAAAAGAGAAAAAGGAAAAAAAAAATCTATTTATAAAAAAAAATGGAGGAATAGAGCAACCAAATCAATAAACAAATCTACCAACGATTATAATCTCTAAATACTAAACTAAGATAAACATAAAGGCAGGAACAAATTAGATGCAGAAAGCAAACCCCAAGTCTACAGTTGCTCCCAAAGTCTACCGCCTCAATTTGGGATGATTCGTTGTCTATTCACATATCCAGAGATGCAGGGTACATCAAGTTATTTGTGGGGATTTAATATGCTGCTCCTGAGGCTGCTGGGAGAGATTTCCCTTTCTCTTCTTTGTTCGCACAGCTCCCAGGGCTCAGCTTGGGATTTGGCCCTGCCTCTGCATGTAGGTTGCCGGAGGGCGACTGTTCTTCTCTCAGACAGGACAGGGTTAAAGGAGCCGCTGCTTCGGGGGCTCTGGCTCACTCAGGTCGGGGGGAGGGGTACGGATGTGGGGTGAGTCTGCGGCAGCAGAGGCCGGCGTGACGTTGCACCCGCCTGAGGTGCGCTGTGCGTTCTCCCAGGGAAGTTGTCCCTGGATCACAGGGCCCTGGCAGTGTCGGGCTGCACAGCCTCCCTGGAGAGGAGGTGTGGAGAGTGACCTGTGCTCGCACACAGGCTTCCTGGTGGTGGCAGCAGCAGCCTTAGCATCTCATGCCCATCTCTGGGGTCCGCGCTGATAGCCACGGCTCGCGCCCATCTCTGGAGCTCATTTAAGCAGTGCTCTTAATCCCCTCTCCTCGCGCACCCCGAAACAATGGTTTCTTGCTTTTTAGGCAGGTCCAGACTTTTCCCTGGACTCCTTCCCGGCTAGCTATGGCACACTAGCCCCCTGCAGGCTGTGTTCACGCCACCAACCTCAGTCCTTTCCCTGGGATCTAAGCTCTGAAGCTGGAGCCTCAGCTCCCAGCCCCCGCCCGCCCCGGCCGGGGAGCAGACAAGCCTCTCGGGATGGTGAGTGCTGGTCGGCACCAATCCTCTGTGCAGGAATCTCTCCGCTTTGCCCTCCGCGCCCCTGTTGCTGTGCTCTCCTCCGTGGCTCCAAAGCTTCCCCCCTCTGGCACCCGCAGTCTCCACCTGCGTAGGGACTTCCTAGTGTGTGGAGACCTTTCCTCCTTCACAGCTCCCTCCCACTGGTGCAGGTCCTGTCCCCATTCTTTTGTCTCTGTGTTTTCTTTTTTCTTTTGCCCTACCCAGGTACGTGGGGAGTTTCTTGCCTTTTGGGAGGTCCGAGGTCTTCTGCCAGCATTCAGTAGGTGTTCTGTAGGAGTTATTCCACATGTAGATGTATTTCTGATGTATTTGTGGGGAGGAAATTGATCTCCATGTCTTACTCCTCCTCCATCTTGAAGGTCTCCCTCCTAGTAAGCCTTTAAAGTCTAATGCTTACTTTACACTTACAGCACATCTCAGTTTGAATGAGCCACATTCCTAGTGCTCAGTAACCACATTTGGCAAGTGGCTTCTGTGTTGGACAGTGCATATCCAAGATCATAATCCCCCTAGAATTCTACACTAGCCTCCTAGTGAGCTCTGTGCTTCTGTTCTTATTCTTCTGAGTCTATGATTCACACAATAGCTTATTTGACCCTTTAAAAAAGTAAATCAGGTGAGTGTGCCACTATCGTGCCCAAAATATCTCCAATATGTCCCATTATCAATAAAGTAAAATTTCAACGTCCTTCCACGATCTGATCCCCAGACTCCTCCTTGATGCAGGTTTCAACCCCTGTGCTCTTTTCCATTGTCTCCAGTGTGCTGACTCTAGCAGACACAGTTGATGCTCCACCAGATTCCCTTGTGTCCTTCAGTTGTTTCTCTGTGCTCATCCTGCAGCTTCTGTGTGCCATACCTTCTAACGGCTGACCCCTGAGAGCTTCTTTAAAGGACTGTCTTTGCATGCCTGGAACTAGCCCTCTCACCTCCCAGGCTTCTTGGGGAATAGTAGAATCTCCAGGAAAGATCATTCTGAGGGCAAGAATTTGCCTGAATTCTCACCCTTTCCTGCCCCTCCTCCCTTACTCCTTTTTAGGTTCCTTCTGAGAGCACTTCCTATATGCATCACTTATAAGGGAATCTGGGCAGTCCATCCTAATCTGGGCAGTCCATCCTCAGACACACTCCCACTTGTTACTCCAAAGCCTGCCTTTTTACTTGTTATCCCTAAACCTGGAACTCTCTTCTCGGAGACAAATGTGGCATGCAGCTCTTACTTTATGTAGGTCCCCTCTCAAACATCACTGCCTCCAGAGAAAACTTCTGTTTGTTTGTTTCTCCCCACCTCCTTCCCTGTTTTATTTTTTCACATAATATTTATCATCACTGGACATATATTATATTAACATAAGTGGGTTTTTATTGTTGCTGTTGCTGTTTTTGCCTGTTTTTTTTTTCCACTGGAATATAAACTTCATGAAAGAAACAACTTTGTTTTGTTCAAATGGTATCCCCAATACTCAGAGGTGTGCTCACAGATTTTGGTAAATAGTTGTTGAATTAATAAACGAGTGAATGCTTAAATGAATGAACTGGTGGAGACAGGACCAAACTAGACAGTATAATTCCAGCATTCACACTGTATATATTTAAAAAGCCTAATCTGCAAGGAGTGTTTCAAACTGTCTGTGTGCCCATATGCTCTTCCATAAATGTTTGGCATCATTCATTCTATATGCCTCATGTGGCCCACTCCCCCTGCCCGTGCTCTGTAATAAGAGAATAAGATCTGTTTCTTGGGACAAAGAGAGTGGAAGCATACATTACCCCTGAAACCCTACCAGCTATTAGGAATCTCTACTTCCTACTATCCAAGCCCAACTGTGACTCCAACCAATAGTGCAAACGCCATTAACCAATGTCAGACTAAATACATGAAAACTCAGGTTGAATAAACAAAATAAGTACAAAATGCCTGGCACAGTTTCTGGCTTTTAAGATACCCTTTATTCCCAGTAGCTATAAGTATCATGGCAATTATTAGCACTCTGACATCTTACTTCAAACCTGAGTCTGTAACTCAGTTACATCAATGTGAAAGAATGAGGTCTGGTGGGGAACAGAACTAGGACTCAGAGGAGGAACTGACAAAATATACAGTGCCACATTTCCAGGACGTTATATGCTAAGCATTGGCCACTGTAACTTGCACAATAGAGGCGAGAAGTAACAAGGAAGGGGAACATGTGATTTCCCTGGAGGAAAAAATTATCATCTCTGTGGCTTGAGTAACAAGTCTGCTCAGTAAACTTGGTTGGTATTTTGCAGCCTGTCTGAAAATACTAACACATTCTTCCAGTGTCCCAGCCAATATTGCTTTTGGAATAGAGATTATTGGCAGATGTGAAAAGACTACTGAAATAGCTTAGAAATTAGCTTTCTCTTGTGCTAATCACCCCAACATTTTCCTGTTTAAGTAAACCAATGTAGGGAGTGTGCACTCTATCCTTAAATGTCAATTAGCTTGGGAGTAATTTGATTCACCAAGGAAATGTAATCAAATGATAAAATGATGATTGTATTAAGATCTTTAATATTAATATCAAAACCGCAGCAACAGAGCAAATGCCAGAACATTCCTGGGGAAATGAATATCAACCATGTTCCTGCCCTACCCAGTAATTGTGCTCCTAGGAGTAAACCCCAGTGCACACACTTTCCTTCAGTGCCCTGGAGGCTACCGTCCTCAGGATGTGATGCCAGGGTCCGGGGGTAATGGTGAAATGGGCAGTTGGAGGCTCCTGTTTATAGTCCTGTGTTGTCTTACTGCTGCTGTAACAAACGACCACAAACACAGACAAGTTTTAGTGGCTTAAAATAACACAAATTATGGTTTTACTGTTCTGGATGTCAGAAGTCTGAAATAGGTCTTACAGGGCAAAATCTAGGTGTTTTCAGGGCTGTGTTCCCTCTAGAGGCTCTGGGGGAGAATCCATTTCCTTGCCGAGTCCAGCTTCTAAAGGCCACCTCATTCCTTGGTACTGATCCCTTATCCATCCTCAAGGTCCGTGGCATTCTCAGATCGCTTTCTCTCTCTAACCTCTGCTTCTGTCATCACATCTCCTTCTCTAACCCTGACACTTCCTCTTATAAGACCCAACCAGATAATCTAGGGTCATCTACTCATCCCAAAATCCTTAATCACACTTGCAAAGTCCGTTTCGTCCAGGAAGGTAACATAGTTACAGGTTCCAGGGATTAGGATGTGTACATCTCTGGGGAGATTCTTCTGTCTACCACACTCCCTACAATAGCACCTCCCTTATTCCTTCTGTATTTTCTGCTCTTTCTTATATGAACCATGAACTCCCCTGTAGCACAAAGGAGTTGCCCAAACACTGTGCTAAAATATTTGACCAAACTTTAGAGTGGCTTCCACCCACACTGGACTATGTGTCTAAAGATGATCTGAGACCCCGTGCCGATTCTTTGCTCAAGAAAATGCAAGTCTACCAAACTCAAAATGTACATTGTCTCAACCCATCTCACCAAGCCATTTTCAGTAATCCTCCACTTACCCCCTTCTAAATTTTCCATTTTTACATCTTCCTCTAGTCCTTTTTTGTTCCTCCCTTTTCACCTCTCCATAGTCCCTTTTTACCTCTCCATAGTCCCTTTTTGTTCCACATCTGTTACCTCTTGTAAAAACCTTAGTTACCTGTGTCATAGCTGGAGTTGAGCTCAGTCTATACTGATGTCTCTCTTCTCTACTATAGGAGTCCTAATAAAATTTGTTTTTCCACCTTTAACAAGTGTCGAGAGCTCTGTTTTTTCTTTGACACCTCCATCACAGCAAACATCATAAAAGAATCTGATATAAGCCTTTTGCAATGTTGTGTCTCTGTTTTCTCATAGAAATAAGGGTCAGAGTTTGTGAGATACTGAGGGATCAAGCAAATTTACATGTTTGATACAATTAAGAAGGGAGGAGGTATTTTATGGGAGATGCTTCTAGAAGCACAACACTTGACCTCTGACCTCAGGCAGGGGAATCATATGGATTAGGGTTTGTAGAAGATTATCAGAGATGTTTCCTGGAAGAGATGGGGTTTGAGTTAAGACTTAAAAAATCTTCTGGTGGAGGAATGAACACAAAGAAAGGACAGAGGCATGGAAGGCAGGAGAGGTCTTGACAGTGTAAGTGATTCTGCCCAGGTATTGAAACTCAAGAGAACCAGGTAGCATATAATAGACCTCCTCTATGAGGGTGCCTGGAAGAGTCCTCATTTTTTTTTCACTTTCTCTCTCTCTTTTTTTTTTTTTGGCCTCACCAGGCAGCTTGCGGGATCTTAGTTCCCTGACCAGGGATCGAACCTGGGGCCCCGGCAGTGAGAGTGCTGAATCTTAACCACGAACCACCAGGGAATTCCCTCATGTTTTTGGTCAAGTACCATTTCCTTTGCTGGTCAGTCACTTTTAGATCCACCCCTGCTTATTCTCCATTGTTCTGGTGCTCATTCTCCCTTTATAATTTAATCTTTACGTGGCTCAACAAGCAGAGTTGCTTATACTTTCCATCAAGGTAGAGTGTCTAGCAGTGCTGCCACCACATGGAGGGACAGTAGTGCCTGGGTTCTAGCTACCTCTGCTCTCTTTCTCACAGTGTGAGTCATCAAAGACCCTACACTCCAACACCTGGGATTCCTACACCTGGGAGTAGAAGGGATGGTTGACTCTTGATCTCTCTTATTCTGCATATTTATTCCTGCAAAAATATTCCTTCCATGTCCAGAAACAGAGTAGAATGATAAATGTTAGAAATACAGACATGACTTCCTTCCTTGATGACTAATCTCTAATCAAGACTTTCATAGGAGCAAGATTTACTAACAACCCTAGCCCCCAGGTATCTTGGAATCAATCTTCAACTGAATCCTTCATAACCCCTTGCAGTTTTATAGCCTGGCCATCAACAGAGACTCCAGTTATGGGCTGTTGCCATTTAATAGACCAAAGTTACTTCCCCTCAAATGCTCTTACATCTGAATAATAAATAGCTAGTTTTCCACAAAGCTATATGTATTTATTGTTTCTTAAAACATTAATATAAAACCAGATCTGTGCATAAAAAGAGAAAAGGAGATTGCTTATTTCCTTCTAGTGTCTGTAGTGTCTAATCTATAAAAGAAAAATGATAAAAATAACTATAATAGCATACTTTTATAAAAGCACAATAGGCACATAGGAAAAAAATTGCTTGGGTATTCAGGGAAGATATTCAGAAGAGGTTATAATTAAAGTGATGCTTTATGGTGAAAAAGTATGAGTTTGCTAGGTACAGGATTTTAAGGGGAAGGTCATTTATGTAAAGGGAATAGAATTAAAAAAGAATAAAAGCATATTTATAAAGTGCCAGTAGTTCAGTGGTTTAGATTTTGGGTGCAAAACATTCTTAATGGAAATAAAATTGGCAAAGCAGAACAGGATGGATCATGAGAAACTCTGCATGCTGTGTATGAGATGTAAGCTTTGTCCTATACGTGATGGAAAGTGACTGAAAGACTTAGAAAAAGAATGACTGTGCCCAGATTTATAACTAAAAGTGATGGCTTGGTCAACTAGCATAAATGAGGTTGAAGCACATAGTGAGACTGAATAGTGAAGCAAAGAGACTGAATTTCAGGCTCTTATAATAGTCCCAGCAATAGTCCAGCTTACCGGGAGTGTTAATAGTGAAGAGGTGCTAAATATAAGAAAAAAAAATGTAGAATGTACGGGACATAGAGAGTAATTGATTGAGGAATGAGAGAGTGGGGAGATTTTTGGTTTGAGTTACTGGGAAACGTGGGTACCATCAACTGGATGAGAGGCAACAGAAGTAAATATTTCTCCAAAGATGTTTTCACCACAAACTTATAGTCGGAAATAGCTCTTATGACTGGGCATACCCCACAGCCATTGGAAGGCTGTGACTTCTTACAGAACTCCTTTGTAGGAAGCAGTCACCTTCTTGATGCCTACAGTGCTTAAATAGATGGAAATGCTGAAACAGATTGTCTGGAAAATGTTTCATCGTTTAAAGTGATTTAACTGTGAAAGTGTCTATTTGGAACCAATTCTCAAACTCCTTGAAGCCTTTTCCTCTCAAGAGGAAAGTGAAATAAGCAAGACTAACTTCTTCCCCACAGGCTTAGGAATTTTGCAAGAAGAAATGCTGGGAATAGCTAATTCATCTATGAAAGCGAAGCCCAGCCGGGATGGCAGAGGTCCATGGAATCACTGCTTCTAAAACTGAAAAAAAATTGAAATGGAATCTAGCTACAGTGCAGTCTTTCCCTGACCTGATAATATGAAATCCTTTGATTGGTGACTCTGAGACAGACAGTGGGAAGAAAAAAATGGCCAATTGAGTGAAATAAACAATTTTTTCTGACCTTTTTAAGATGTATGACTTCATTTTGAAATGGAAAATAACCAAATCCCAGAGTTAGGTCACAGAGTAGAGATGAGATTCTCTAAATCTCATTTTTAAAAAGAGAAAGTTGTAATCTAAGAGATATTAACCGATTTGTCAAAGATCAAAGAGGAATTCGAAGGTGGAGACTGGTTGACTCAGGTGATGGACAAAGTTTGAAGGATTTGAATTAGCATATGCCTGTAAATGAGTGGCATTCATTGTGTATTTGCTCTATGCATGGATGTATCACAAATACAAGACATTTTAAGTATTAATGATACGTTCACTTTATCACAGCTTACCCTTCCCCCTCCCCATGTACACTACCAAACGTAAAATAGATTGCTACTGGGAAGCAGCCGCATAGCACAGGGAGATCAGCTCAGTGCTTTGTGAGAACCTGGATGGGTGGGATGGGGAGGGTGGGAAGGAGGGAGACGCAAGAGGGAGGAGATATGGGAACATATGTATATGTATAATTGATTCACTTTGTTATAAAGCAGAAACTAACACCATTGTAAAGCAATTATACTCCAATAAAGATGTTAAAAAAAATGATATGTTCATGTCAGTTCTAGTATGATAAAATACTCATGGACAGACAGGGAAAGCGCACAGGGCACTTCAACCCATGGGCGTATATTCTGGGAAAACTAGCAATCAAAAGGACACAGCCACCCCAAAGTTTAGGGCTGCTCTGCCAACAAGAACCTCGACTTCGGATAAAACCCAGGGGGAGAGACAAGATGGCGGAAGAGTAAGACGCGGAGATTACCTTCTTCCCCACAGATACACCAGAAATACAGCTACACGTGGAACAACTCCTGCAGAAAACCTACTGAACGCTGGCAGAAGACCTCAGACCTCCCAAAAGGCAAGAGACTCCACACTTACCTGGGTAGGGCAAACAAAAAAACCCTAAAAACAGAGACAGAGGATAGGGACGGGACCGGCACCAGTGGGAGGGAGCTGTGAAGCAGGAAAGGTTTCCACACACTGAGAAGTCCCTTCGCGAGCGGAGACTGTGGGTGGCGGAGGGGAAAAGCTTCGGAGTCGCGGAGGAGAACGCAGCAACTGGGGCGCGGAGGGCAAAGCGGGGAGATCCCCGCACGGAGGATCGGCGCCGACCGGCACTCAGCAGCCCGAGAGGCTTGTCTGCTCCCCCGCCGGGGCGGGCGGGGCTGGGAGCTGCGGCTCGGGCTTCGGTCGGAGCGCAG
>RJWK010042411.1:0-19175 GCA_004363435.1 Platanista minor
TTTATTTTTTATTTTTTTGCGGTATGCGGGCCTCTCACTGCTGTGGCCTCTCCCGTTGCGGAGCACAGGCTCCAGATGCGCAGGCTCAGCGGCCACGGCTCACGGGCCCAGCCGCTCCGCGGCATGTGGCATCTTCCCGGACCGGGGCACGAACCCACGTCCCATGCATCGGCAGGTGGACTCTCAACCACTGCGCCACCAGGGAAGAGTTTTTAAAGGCAACCTTTGGGGTGAGCGCTGCAGGGTGCATGACTTTCTTCTGACTTTCTTCTGATTGGTCAGTGGTGAGGTAGCAGGGTGGTGTTTCAGGAATCTTAATCAGCAACCTTCTGGTTCCTAACCATCTGGAGTCCACATGCTTGTGCTCAGCATGTAGTCACCATCCTCCACCTGGGGGAGGTGTCTTAGTTTCTGCAGAAAAACTCAAAGATAAGTGTCAGATTGTTAGGTATATGCCTCGAGGAGGCATATACATAAGAGTTTATCCCTCAACTATTGCTGTTACTTCTCTTGTTTAACTGCTTTCCTTTGTTTCTATATTGCCTCATTTCCCTCATTAGCAACTACCTGTGCCCTCCCTTGGAACTTAGGGAAGCATCAGAAGCTAAAGTCTTTTTTTTTTAATTCTAATTTCTTTTTAAAATTTTATTTATTTATTTTTGGCTGCGTTGGGTCTTCGTTGCTGTGTGCGGGCTTTCTCTAGTTGTGGGGAGCGAGGGCTCCTCTTTGTTGCGGTGCGCGGGCTTCTCATGGCGGTGGCTTCTCGTTGTGGAGCACAGGATCTCGGCACACGGGCTTCAGTAGTTGTGGTTCGCGGGCTCTAGAGTACAGGCTCAGTCGTTGTGGTGCAGGGGCTCAGTTGCTCCGCAGCATGTGGGACCTTCCCGGACCAGGGCTCGAACCCGTATCCCCTGCCTTGGCAGGCAGATTCTTGACCACTGCGCCACCAGGGAAGCCCCTGAAGTCTTTTTCTACGAACAAGAAACGGAGGACATAGGGGGGCTTTTGGGCGGAGGGCCCTGCTCAGTTCCAATTCCATTTTTTTTTTTTTTTTTTTGGTTGTTGATACTTCTGAATCCTGAGGGGAACAGGCACGGAATAAGAAAGGGAATAAAGTTTTGGACAGAAAGGTTAATCATTAACTGAGCAGAGGAAACTGGTTTTAGAGGGGGCTCAGTTTCAGGACCAGAATACAGGCTTCCTGAGTCAGCTACAGCACCTGGCCCCTCAGGTGTTTGATAAACACGGCCAACTGAAGTCAAGCGACTGCTGAGCTCCCAGGATTATGGGCGCCAGCTAGCGGAGGCGCAAACATTCCACAGCTGGCGCGCGGCAGCGGAGGAAGAACACCCAGTTGCGACCACAGCCTCCGACGGCCCCTCCCTCCAACGAGCCAGCCGCGCAAGCGCAGTGACGCAAAAAGGGCAGGTCCAGCTCCAGCAAGACACGGAGTGCGCACGCGCAGCGAAACGGGCTGTGCAACGCGGGTCGCTCTTCCGGGTAATGCAGACCGAGGCCTGGAAGAGCCCGCCGCGCAAGCGCAGCGGCACAATACGGGCCGCGCAAGCGCAGTGGCACAATAGGGGGACCGACCCCCGTCGAGCCCCGGAGCGCGCACGCGTACTGGCGCGGGGCGTGCATCGCGACGGGCTTCCCTGGAGGACGCCGACACCGGCGAGCCGGGGTTTCAGGTTAAGTGGCGTCGGCTCGGACTCCTCGCCGGCCTGGTCTCGGCGGAGCAGCCCTCCCGCCGAGGAAGGTGAGCGCGGTGCCGAGGATGCGGAGCAAAGTGAGAAAGGGCAGACTCCGGGGGAAATGCAAGGGGGCGGGCCGGGCCGGCGGCGGGAAAACGTCCCCGAGCTGGGGCGGGCTTGACATGTGATTGACAGGCCAGACACCAATGCAAGGGCTGGGGAGGCCGCGGGGCGGGACCTGGCCGTGAGTCGCCGGCCGCGGGGCGGATCCGCCGGCCGTGCTAAGCGCGCGTTTTTTACGTTGTAGTACCTGTTGGTCCCTGCTGCGCTACTGAATGTGCTGTTACCTGTCCCCTGCAGGTGAGGAAACAGGCTCAGGGGTGTGGACTTTAGCACGGATACAGCCGGGATCCCACATTGGGCAGTCTGACCCCAGAGCCCTCCTGCCGCTCGGGGGACCAAGGTGGAGCAGGAGTGGGATGGCTGGAATGGACCAAAGTGTGGGAGGCAGTGTCGTGAAAAGTGGAGAGAAACGTTAGCACACTGTGAGAGCTTTGAGGGCGGAGCTGGGAGGGCGACAGAAGCAAGATGCGAATATGGGGTTGGGGCCAGCTCCGGACTCCCAGCAGGTGCGCTGGAGCCGGGTCGTCTCCCAGGTGTGTGGCGTTAAAGCACTTTAGGAGGGGGACAGTAGGATGGTACCTGGACATGGATGTCTCATCGGCTCAGGCTGCCACAACAAAACACCATAGACTGGGTGGCTTAAACAATAGAAACTTCTCTCTCCCAGGTCTAGAGGCTGGGAATTCAAGGCCACAGTCCTTATAAGGGTTTAGGACCCCACTCTTAGGACTTCATTTAACCCTGATTACCTCCTTCATTTCATGTTAATTACTCCCTAAAAGCTCTGTCTGCAGATACAGCCTCACATTGGGGGTTAGGACTTTAACGCATGAATTTGGAGGCGGGGGCGGGGGGGGGGGGACACGATTCAGTCTGTAGCAGTAGTTTGTACCCAGGCAAAGAAGTGTTTATCTAAGACTGAAGAAAATGAGCACTTTCAGGACTAAGGTGCCCCTGAGATGCTTTCACGAATCTTAGCCCATTTAATGAGCATGAGATTTGCCTTCACATCGGTGGGGAGTTCTAGGGAGAACTTGGGTGGGAGCTCGTGTCCACACAGCCAGCCTGAAGAGGTCGGGAAAAGTTCCACCAAACATCCTTAATAGCACTTAGTATATCCATTATTCATGGATTTAGCTAAACCCTTCTTTAACTTATGGTTTAGCTTGTGCTGCTCCTGGAATAATGAGATCCGCAATTATCACCCACGTAGAAGTGGAATAATAATTACTTTTGTTCTGTATTGTTTCGTGTTGTCATTCTAAAGTTTGGTAACCGAGTCTTTCCACCCTACTTACCCTGGTGGGAGGAAGATCAGAAATCTACAGCTTGGAGGCAGATGTGGTTTCAAATCTTGGATTCAAGCCCTTGCTGAGTGACTGTGGACAAGTCACTTAACCTTTCTGAGGTTCAGTTATTTCAACTGTAAAATAGAGCTAATAAAAATTCTGGCCACATAGGGTTGTGAGGTTATATGGAAGCAGTTTGAAACCATTAAAGAACTGGCCCTCGGCCTAAATATTTAAGTCATAGACCTCCTCTCCCCACCCCTCTGAGGAGCAGGAACCCTCCCCACGGCTCCCACCTAAAGCTGGCTATTCATTCATTCATCAAATTGTTCCTGAATGCCTGCTGAGTGCCAAAGCACCTGTTCTGAATGCTGGGGGCAGGGAAGAACAAGACAGACAAGGTTCCTCCTTTTATGCTGTTTATATTCTAGTGGGGTAGGACAGTAAATAAGTTCGCATAGTGCTAAGAGCTATGAACAAAAGAAACAGTATTTCAGATTGAGATAAAAAAATGACTTAAAGCCGAGTGGTGTGTGTGTGTGTTTGGAGGGGGCTATTTGACCACTGGAGGGTGGCACATCCAGGGAGAGGCCTCTCTGAGGAGCTGAGCTGAGTCCTAAACGTTGAGGACTCCAAGCAGCAGGGGACTGGGACGGCAGGTGCGAGGCTCAGGCTGATTGGATCAGGGTGGGGTCCTCACCCAGCTGTCTCTAGGCTGCCCAGTGATCTGTCTTACAAGGAGAGGAGGGATGGGTCAGATTTTTCTCTTGGGATTTATAACTACGAAACAAGAAAAGATTTCGCTTGGCAGTGGGAGCTGAAGCCAGAGGTCGAGGGGGCTGCAGGCACAGGTGGCATGCAGGCTGACTTTGGGGTAAAGCAGAAGCTGCCAAGTGAGCAGAGGAAGCCGGGCAGGCTCCACCTGCCCCGCGATGACGGAGCAGGAGAATGGGAATCCGCGGGGCATCGGCGGCTGTTTACCGTTGGTGGGCTTCCTGGATCCATCTTGAAACCTGAACCACTTTGCAGTTCTAGTCTGCAGGAAGTCCCACCCTGTCCGTGGCTTCTGCTCTTGGTTTTCCCAGATGGTCTGTATTCTCAGTCTCTCAGTAGTATGTATCTTTTCAGTAAATCTCCCTTTTATTTATGCTAGTTCTCATTTGCAGACACGTGAGTTGGACTAAAACAGAGCCATGTGGACCTGGGTTTCCTCTCTGAGCTGAGTCTTTGAAGAGTTACTTAATTTCTGTAAGCATCAGGATCCAGGGACCATCTGCTTACAGTGTTGTACCGATTAAACGAGACCCCAGAAGTGGAAGGGCCTGCGGAGTGTCTAACACAGGGCAGGTGCTCAGCGTTTGTTAGGGCCGTCCTCCTTTCGCTTCATGTTTTAGTGAGTTTCCGATTACACACTTTCCCTCTTGTGTTGACTTGTCCTGGTTTTTTTTTTTTTTTTTTTGTGGTACGCGGGCCTCTCACTGCTGTGGCCTCTCCCGTTGCAGAGCACAGGCTCCAGATGCGCAGGCCCAGCGGCCACGGCTCACGGGCCCAGCCGCTCCGCGGCACGTGGGATCTTCCCGGACAGGGGCACGAACCCGTGTCCCCTGCCTCGGCAGGCGGACTCTCAACCACTGCGCCACCAGGGAAGCCCTCGGTCCTTGTTTTAACTGCCCCTAAACTCTTAACTGGAGGAACATCATGCAGCTCTCTTCTCTCATAAATGAATTGACGTGGTCACTGGTCTTCCTGAGGCTAGTTATGTAGCAAAGGCATAAATGGGATTTAGATTTATTCATAGTTGTACTGAGGTGAGCTGGGCCTGCTTCAATAGCTCAGAGCAGTGACTTCCAAAGACAGAGTGGGGCCCGGATGGAAAGTGGTGACTAAAGGAAGAAAGGGTGTGTCAGAGCTGTCTCAGAGAGAACAGGGTCAGAAGAGGAGGAAAAAGGTGGAATAAATGTGGAGCAGAGACATTTTTCTTAGACCTGGGCCTGCAGGGGCAGAGAAGTGCTGAGGCCTCAGTTCTGGGAATCCCTTCCAGCCAGGGCTCAGCCGCTGTACAGAGGGCCCTCCAGGCTGGGGCCCCAGGGAAGGCTCTTAGGGGGCGGCTCTGGTTTGTACTGGAAGTGGAGGCTGGGATGAATTAGATGCAAATAGAAGATGCCTGTTAGGTAGGGATGGGTGTGTGACATGCAGAAAAGCTGTGCTCTTGATTCTCCGCCCGTGGGTCATGACCTCTTAGGTCTTCACAGCAGGGGCAAGAGAAGCAGTTTTGTCCTGCGATGTTGGGAGACATGGCTGGGAGATGTGGGAGAAGAAAAATTAATGACTGCAGAAGTAATTACGGGCTCTCCAAAAGAAATCTCCAGGCCCTTAGAAAGGTGTGCACGCAGGCGGAACGGCAGGGGTTTCTGTTAGGGCTTCCTGGGCCGCGTCCCCCTGTATCCAGTTGTGATGATGGACAGCGACTGTGGTCAGGCCTCGTGGGGAGGCACGTGAGGGAAAGAGCATGGCCTCTGCTTGCAAAACACGTCCCTCCTGGGGAGGAAGTCCGTGACTAGTGTTGAGGCCCCTCCTAGGAACTGTTTAGGATCTCAGGCCAGTACTGCATGACCCATCAGAGAACGACTAAGTTTTTTTTTTACCCCCCAGGACCATGGCTGACAAAACGGAGGAGGCTGGTGGCGTCCACTTCCCTTTTCCCTTCACACCCTATTCCATCCAGAAAGACTTCATGGCAGCGCTGTACCAGGTGTTGGAGGCTGGCAAGATTGGGATATTTGAGAGTCCAACCGGCACTGTAAGTATTATCTGGGGCCTGAAGAGGGTCTAGGGAGACGCTGATGACAGGTCAGAGCCAGCAGGCTTGTCAATTAGGCTAAAGGCAAATGAGAATTTTAATGGCCATAGAAACCATGACCGTAGCACTGAAACCTTCTGGATTTTTCTGGGCGCACGACCGCTTTGATGCTGAGAAACGTAGAAATTACTCTGGCTTATCCACAGCTCCGACATACTGGTTTATTCTCCAGGAACTGGGTGACTGAGGGCCGGAGGGGTCCAGTCCAGAGTCCCTCAGTTTTCCTTCCTGGCCTGGGAGGAGGGGGTTTGTTAGAGGTTGGCCGCGGAGGACTGTTAGGTTCTCACTTCTCTCCTGCCCTTTAGTACCGTCTAGAGCGAGTGCCGTGTGAGAGTGAGCTGCCTGTGTGGGTGTTGCTGTGACCTCCTGGAGGACCAGGACCTTGAGGTCCTCTCCTCTGTGTCCCTGTCATCTGTGGGGAGCTTGGCACGGTCGGCCTCGGGGGTCTCTTAAGGTGTGCGTGTGGAATGAATGAACGAAGGAAAGTGATTTATTCCTTCTCATCCACTGACGGGAGTGTGTCACTCTCTCCTGGGAAGACACAGTCTCCTGGGGCAGAGAGAGGGCAAATGGGCCACTCTCTTGTTCCGTTTTGTTCCTTCAGATACAGCGAGTGGGAGAGGCTCCGTTCCACCAGTTCACACAACATGGGTCATGAAGATACTGTGCAGAGTGAGGGTTTTTTGTTTTTTTTTTGTTTTTTTTTGGTTGCGTTGGGTCTTTGTTGCTGCACGCGGGCTTTTCTCTAGTTGCGGCGAGAGGGGGCTACTCTTCGTTGCGGTGCGCGGGCTTCTCACTGCGGTGGCTTCTCTTGTTGCGGAGCACGGGCGCTAGGCGTGTGGGATTCAGTAGTTGTAGCTCACAGGCTCTAGAGCGCAGGCTCAGCAGTTGTGGCGCACGGGCTTAGTTGCTGCACAGCACGTGGGATCTTCCCGGACCAGGGTTCAAACCTGTGTCCCCTGCATTGGCAGGCGGATTCTTAACCATTGCACCACCAGGGAAACCCGAGGGGTTTTTAAAGTAGCATTTTTCTACCAGCATCCGACCTTCCATTTACACCCGGTGCATGTGGGGACTTCCCTGGCGGTCTACTCTGCGCTTCCACTGCACGGGCCATGGGTTCGATCCCTGCTTGGGAAACTAAGATCCCGCGTGCTGTGCAGTGCGGCCAAAAATAAATAAACCCAGTGCATGGGACTTCTCCCCTCCTGACCCACCCCACCAAAAGACTGGTTAGGGTCAGGAGCAACTTCCTGTAATTAGATATGAGGAGGTCAGGTCCTCATCCGACAACCTGTCACACCTGACATTGTTAAGCATCTCGTCTTCCTCTCTTTAAAGTCACATGAAACACAATCAAAGAACAGTGCCTATCATTTAAAAAGTCACATTTATCAAACTTTGTTCCTTGGGCAGGTGCCTTTAAGTCTTTTAACTGTTTCTTAAGCAATATACTTGGATAGAATATGTTGAAATTACAAGCTTATGCTGCTGTTTTTTGCTTTATTGATTTTAGTCATTGGGACCTTCTTGTGATAGATAAGCTGGAGCTTTCTTCCTGGTGTGGTTATATATTTTTAGTCTCTTTTTTTCTTGAATAATCTTTTGCTTTTTATTTAAGAATCAACAGTTGTCTTTTAAAGATTTGTGTCAATAGTTGTCTTTTAAAGGTTTGTATAGTTTTTAAGGTACTTGTGCCTGTTCCACTCACACCATCCAGTGGTCTCTCAGTATCACACTTCATCACAAAATTATCACCTTTGTCTGCCCGGGCTGCCATCAATGACAAAACACCACAGATGGAGTGGCCAAAATGGCGTGAATTTATTGTCTCACAGTCTGGAGGCCAGAAGTCCCGAACGAGGTGTCAGCAGGGCTGTCCAGGCCTCCACGTGTGGACAGTGGGCTTCTCCACGTCTCTTCCATCATCCGCCTTCCTTGCCTTTGTGTCCACATTTCCCCTTTTTACAAGGGTACTGGTCTTACTGGGTCAGGGCCACCGTTCTCTTAACTCAGTACATCTGCTATGACTCTATTTTCAAGTAGGGTCCCATTCTGAGACACTGGTGTTAGGATTTGAACATGTGAACTTGGGGGGGACACAATTCACCCCATATCAAGGACCTACGGGGAGAATTCTGGTCTTTAAACCAACAGTTGTGCTCCCCAGAGCAATTGGCTTGCTTTAATGTTTCCTGACTCTGGGACTCATGGGGCTGATCACCTTCTGTCCGCACGTTGGCTGCATCTCCCCCTCAGCAAGTCGTATCTGGGATTTCATGCTGTGTGTTTTTTTTTTGGCTTTATTTTCTGGGCTGTTGATTCAGTTTCTCCCATTCTTCTAATTATGATGACCTGCAGTACTTATATGCAACTTGATAAGCCACTTTCATTCTTTGAGGACCAGTGAGCCATATAATTAAAGAATTTCATTTTTATTTCTCCCTTTTTCCTATTTTTTTCCCCCAGCCATTCTCTTGCCAGTTCCCTTCTTTTTCTTCCTTTCCGAGGCTGGCTTTAGAGCACCCTCTGATATTTAAAGTCAGACCTCCCTCGAAGGCTTTATTAAAACGGGAAAGGTGGGCTTCCCTGGTGGCGCAGTGGTTAAGAATCCGCCTGCCAAGGCAGGGGACACAGGTTCGAGCCCTGGTCTGGGAGGATTCCACATGCCGCGGAGCAACTAAGCCTGTGCGCCATAACTACTGAGCCTGCGCTCTAGAGCCTGTGAGCCACAGCTACCGAACCCGCGTGCCACAACTACTGAAGCCCGCACGCCTAGAGCCTGTGCTCCGCAACAAGAGAAGCCACCGCAATGAGAAGCCCGCGCACCGCAACGAAGACCCAACACAGCCAAAAATAAAATAAATAAATTTTTTAAAAAAGCTTTAAAAAAACAATACGGGAAAGGTCATTAGGGAAGCTTCGTTTCTCATCCTCTATTTCTGAGAACGTTTTTCTTCCCATAGGGAAAATCCTTAAGTCTCATTTGTGGGGCCCTCTCCTGGCTCCGTGACTTTGAACAGAAGAAACGGGAAGAGGAGGAGCGTCTCCTTGAGGTCAGAGCCGCCCCCTTAAACGATGGGAAGGACCAGGCCCCGTGTGGCCCACCCTCCTGCCAGCAGAGCCCAGGCTCCCCGGGGGCCTCTGGAGAGCCCGACTGGGTCACTCAGTTTGTTCAGAAGAAAGAAGAAAGGGACCTGGTGGACCGACTAAAGGTGAGATCGGGTTACGAGAGGTGGGGTGATCCGGAAACAGGGCCTCTGGGAGGATTTTGGGTGGATCCCGAAGCAGGACAGCTCGTGTCCTTGCAGTGCCTCTCAGCCCCCCGGCCGCCTCCCGGGTGGATGGTGCTGCGCCCTCGTTGTCTGTAGTAAGCCTGTGTCACCAGGCCTTCCCTAGGTTGGCGATTCCCATTCTTTCCCAGGAAAGGAACTGCACCGTTGCCAGTGGCCACACGCTTCCCTGGCTGCAGACTCGCTTACGGGCTGCACTGGATGGAGAGCGTGGGGCTTCCGGAGGGAGGCGCACACTTCCCGCGGCAGCGAGCTCGGCAGCTTGGCTGACAGGAGGCTGGCAGGGCAGGGAGGTGCACAGGGCCCGGAGGCCCTGGGCTGAGGTGCAGCGACTCCGACTCCGGGGGAAGCTGGGGCTTCCTGCAGGGGTCTCCCTTCTGGCTCCCTCCCCTCTAGGAGGAGCAGGTCAGGAGAAAGAAGCGAGAGGAGCGCCTGCAGCAGATCCGTCACAACGCGCCGCTCAAGTTCGCAGCCAAGCGCATGGTGAGTGGTGGCCCCTTGCATGGGGCCTCACAGTGCAGCTGATCCAGGCGAGCGCTGGGACCTCGGCCCCTTCCGGCGCCCTCTGGCTACGTGCTCCTCGCCAGGTAGCAAGGCAGCCTGCGCTGAGGGACTCATCCTGGGGCCTTGACACCCGCTGGGTGAGGCCCGTGTCGATGGCGTGTGTGTCGCTGCCCTTGGCCTGGCCCCCAGAGGCTGCCTCGTCAGGGGGCGGGGCTCTGGCCCTGAGGTTTCTTTCTCTTTCCCCACTGGCTACGCTCCTCCGCAGAGACAGGAAGATGAAGAAACTGAGCGTCTCCTCCGCATGAGCAGGGAGATGCTGGCAGCAGGCACGGGGCCCGAGCAGCTGGCCTGGGGGGAGGAGGAGCTGGTCCTCGCCGAGTACGAGAGTGACAAGGAGAAAGGCTCGGCCAGCGGGTGAGAGCGCGTCTCCTGCATCCCCTGCCCCGGGGTGGCTGCGTGGGGCTCCTTGCTCTCGGGCCTGGCTTCTTGGTCCCTCATGGGGCACCGACGGGGCAGAAACCCGGCTGCCTGCCCTCTTCCCCCGACGAGGCCCCTCCTTGGGTCAAAAAGGGTGACGACAGGGGCCCTTTCTCTGCCAGCTCAGGCAGATGTCACCTCCGTACCCTCTGTGGTATTCTTGTCTCCACTCTGCACCCAGGACACCGAGCCCAGTAGGATGCTGTGCCTCGGCCGAGGCCACCAGCCGGCGATTTGAACCTCCGCCGGCCTGGCTCTAAGTCTCAGGCTCTTAATACCAAACTGAGCCGTGTGAGGCTTGTGATGTAAGCCCTTGAGGTGTCCTCAGCCCGTGTTTTTCTTTTCACCTAAGGCTTTGCTTGGTCTAGGTTCATAGGTTTCTAATTTGTGAGCTGTAGCTTCCTGGGTGAACTAGAAACGCTGAAGGTAACAACCGGGCCGTTTCTAGGCCACGCCGTCCCTGTGAGATCCTCCCTGTCATTCGTGCTTTAATTTCACAAATGACCTTTGAGCCTCTGCTGTCGGTGTGGCGCGTCTTGCCTCAGTGTTGGTGGCAGCTGACTGATGACGGTGATGGTTGCTGAGGGCTGTGGGGGGCCATGGCAGGTTCTTGAAATACAGCGACAGTGATGTTTGCCCCATTGATTGACTCCTCCTCTTACAGTTTCTCTGTAGCAGCGACGCTGTTTGACTACTGCATTTTACCTACAGTAGAATTTCTTTCAAAATTGGAGTCAGTTCTCTCACACCCTGCTGCTGCTTTGTCAACCAAGTTTATGTAATTTTCTAAATCCTTTGTTGCCATTTCAAGAGTTCACAGCATCCGGACCAGGATTAGATTCCATCTCAAGAAACCGCTTTCTTTGTTCATCCATAAGAAGCAACTGCTCATCCATTAAAGTTCATCATGGGATTGCAGCAGTTCAGTCCCATCTGCAGGCTCCACTTCTAATTCTAGTTCTCTTGCTGTTTTCACCACATCTGCAGTGACTTCCTCCACTGAAGTCTTGAACCTCTCAAAGTCATCCATGAGGGCTGGAATCAATTTCTTCCAAACTCGTGTTCATGTTGATATTTTGACCTCTTCCCATGAATCACAAATGTTCTTAGTAACATCTAGAATGGTGAATCCTTTCCAGAAGGTTTTCAATTGACTTTGCCCAGATCCATCTGTAGCTAAAGCCTTTCAAATGTATATCTGAAATAATAAGACCTTGAACGTCAAAGTTACTCCTTGAACCGTGGGCTGCAGAATGGATGTTGTGTTAGCAGGCATGAGAACAACATTCATCTCACTTTCCATCTCCATCGGAGCTCTTGAGTGACTAGGTGCATCATCAGTGAGTATTAATATTTTGAAAGCAGCCTTTTTTCCCAAAGCAGTAGGTCTCAACAGTGGGCTTAAAATATTCCATAAACTGTGTCATAAGCAGATGTGCTATTATCCAGGCTTTGCTGTTTCATTTGCAGAGCACAGGCGGGGTAGATTTAGCATAATTCTTCAGGGCTCTAGGATTTTCAGACGGTAAATGAGCTTTGGCTTCACCTTAAAGTCACCAGCTGCATTAACCCCAACAAGAGAGTCAGCCTGTCCTTTGAAGTTTTGAAAGCCAGGTGTTAACTTCTCCTCTCTATGAAAGTTCTAGATGGCATCTTCTTCCAATATAAGGCTGTTTCGTCTACACTGAAAATCTCTTGTTTGGTGCAGCCACTTCAGCTACACCTTCCGGGTAACTTGGTGCAGCTTCTGTCTCACCACTCGCTGCTTCGCTCTGCACTTTAATGTTATGCAGGCGGCTTCTTTCCTGAAACATCATGAGTCACCCTCTGCCAGCTTCAGACTTTTCTTCTGCAGCTCCCTCCCCTCTCTCAGCCTTCATAGAAGTAAAGAGCGTGAGGGCCTTTCTCTGGGTTAGGCTTTGATTACAGGAATGTTGTGGCTGGTTTGATCTTCTGTCCAGACCACTCAGACTTTCTCCGTAGCAGCAATAACGCCATTTTACTTTCTTACTATTCCTGTGTTCACTGGGGCAGCACTTTTAATTTCCTTCAAGAACTTTTCCTGTGCCTTCACAGCTTGGCTAACCCTTTGGCGTAAGAAGCCAAGCTTTTGGCCTGTCAGCTTGCAATATGCCTTCCTCACTAAGCTTAATTCATTTCTAGCTTTTGATTTAAAGTGAGAGACATGTGACCCTTCCTTTCACTTGAACACTTAGAGGCCATTGTAGGGTTATTAATTGGCCCAATTTCAAGGCTGTGTCTCAGGGAATAAGGAGAGCCAAGGAGAGGGAGAGAGATGGGGGAGTGGCTGGCTGGTCAGTGGAGCAGTCAGAACACACACGACATTTAACAGTTAAGTTTGTCATCTTGCATGGGCATGGTTCGGGGCACCCAAGACAATTACAATAGTAATGTCAAGGATCACTGATCACAGATCACCATAACAAATATAATAATAAAAGTTTGAAATATTGCGAGAATAACCAAAATGTGACACAGAGACACTAAGTGAGCAAATGCTGTTGGAAAAGTGGCACCAATAGACGTGCTTGATGCAGTGTTGCCACCACAGACTTTCAATCTGTAAAAAAAAACAGTATCTGTGAAGAGCAGTAAAGCAAACAGCAATAAAATGAGGTCTGCCTATAGTTGACGTGTAACATGCCTAAGTGATGATTCAATATATGTATATGTTGTGAAATGATTACCACCGTAAGGTTTAACACGTCCATCACCTCACATACTTAACATTCTTTTGTGTGGTGAGAACGTTTGGGATCTGCTCTCTTAGCAGCTTTCAGGTTTACAATACAGTATTATTAACCATAGTTACCATTCTGTGCATTACATGCCCAGGATTTATACATCTTATAATGAAGTTTGTACCCTTTGACCACCTTCACCCATTTCTCCCCCCTCCCCCCTCCACCAAGTCCCTAGCAAATTACCAGTTTACTTTGTTTCTATGAATTTGGTTTTTTTAGATTCCATACATGAGATCGTACAGTATTTTTCTTTCTCTCTCTGACACAGTTCACTTAGCATGCCCTCAAGTTTCATCCATATTATTGCAAGTGGCAGGATTTCCTTCTTTTTTTAGTGGCTGAATAATATTCCGTTTTGTGTGTGTGTGTATATGTAAAACGCACCACATTTTCTTTACCCATTCATCTGTCAAGGGACACTTAGGTTGCTTCCATGTCTTGGTTTTGTAAATAACGTTGCAGTGAATGTGAGGATTCAGATATCTCTTTGAGATAGTGACTTCATTTCCATTGTATAAGTACCCAGAAGTGGGATTGCTGGATCATATGGTACTTTTATGTTTTGAGGAGCCTCCATACTGTTTTCCATAGTGACTATACCGATTTACATTCCCACCAAACAGTGCACTAAGGTTTCCCTTTTTTCTGCATCCTCACTAGCATTTATCTCGTCTTTCTGATTATAGCCATTCTAACAAGTGTGAGGTAATATCTCATTGTGGTTTTGATTTGCATTTCCCTGATGATTAGTGATGTTGAGCACCTTGTCATGTACCTTACCTGTTTGCTGTTTGTATGTTTCTTTGGAAAAATGCCTATTCAGTTCCCCTGCCCATTTTTAAATTGGATTATTTGTGGGTTTTGGTGGGTTTTTTTGTTTTTTGTGTTTTTTTGCTGTTGAGTTGTACGAGTTCCTTACATATTTTGGCTATTAACCCCTTATCAGTTATATGGTTTTCAAATATTTTCTCCCATTCCATAGGTCACCTTTTCATTTTAATGGTTTCTTTTGTTCAGAAACTTTTTAGTTTGAAGTAGTCCCACTTGTTTGTTTTTGCTTTGTTGCTTGTACTTTTTGGTGTCATATCCAAAAAATCATTGCCAACACCAATATCAAGGAGCTTTTGCCCTGTTTTCTTCTAGGAGTTTTATGGTTTCAGGTTTCTTACATTTAAGTTTTTAATCAATTTTGAGTTAATTTGTGAGTGGTGTAAGATAGGTGTCTAGTTTCATTCTTTTTCATATGAATATCCAGTTTTCCCAGCACCATTTGTTGAAGAGACTGTCTTTTCTCCATTGGGTATTCTTGGCCCCCTTTTCAAATTAGTTGACCGTATACACAGGGGTTTATTTCTGGGCCCTCAGTTCTGTTCTGTTGGTCTATGTGTCTGCTTTTATGCCAGTGCTGTACTGTTTTGATTACTATAGTTTTGTAATATAGTTTGGTATCAGCAAGTGTTGATACCTCCAGCTTTGATCTTCTTTCTCAAGATTGCTTTGGCTATCTTTCCTGGTTCTGTTTGATTTTTAGGGCTGTTTTCTCTATTTCTGTAAAAAATGCTGTTGGAATCTTGGTAGGGGTTGAGTTGAATCTATAGATGGCTTTGGGTAGTATGGGCATTTTAGTAGCATTAATTCTTCTGATTCATAAACGGGCTATCTTTCCATTTGTTTGTGTCTTCATCAATTTCTTTTATCAAAATCTTGTAGTTTTCAGCATACAGATTTTTCAGCTCCTTGGATAAAGTTACTAAGTATTTTATTGCTTTTAATGCCATTGTAAATGAGATTATTTTATTTCTTTTTCAGATAGTTTGTTGTTAGTCTATAGAAATGCAACTGACTTTTGTATGTTGATTTTGAATCCTGCAACTTTACTGAATTTGTTTATTAGTTCTAACAGTTTTTTTTTGTCAGATCTTTAGGGTTTTCTACATATAAAATCATCTTATCTTCAAACAGACAATTTTACTTCTTCCTTTCCAAATTGGATGCGTTTTCTTTCTTTTTCTTGCCTGATTGCTCTGGCTAGGACTTTAGTACTATGTAGAGGATGAGTGATAAGAATGGGCACCCTTGTCCCTGATCTTATAGGAAAAGCATTCAGCCTTTTACCACTGAGTGTGATGTTATAGCTGCGGGATTGTCACATATGGCCTCACTGTGTTAAGGTATGTTCCTTCTCTTCAATTTGTTGAGAATATTTATCATGAGAGGATGTTGAATTTTGTCAGATGCTTTTTGTACATCTATTGAGATGATCCTATGATTGTGTTTCATCTCGTTAATGTGATGTATCACATTTATTGATTTGCTTATGTTGAAACATCCTTGCGTCCCAGGGATAGATCCTACTTGATCGTGAAATATGATCTTTTTAACGTGCTGTTGAATTTGATGTGCTTTGGTTGAGAATTTTTGCATCGATATTCAGCAGGGATACTGTCCTGTAGTTTTCTTTGCCTCTGGTACCCTTATCGACTTTGGTAGCAGAGTAATGCTGGCCTCATGAAATGGGTTTGGGAGAATTCCCTCCTCTTCGGTTTTCTGGAAGCGTTTAGGAAGGATTGGCATTATTTCTTTACTTATTTGGTAGGATTCACCGGTGAAGCCACCTGGTCCTGGGCTTTTCCGCGTTGGTGCTCAGAGTCCTGCCCTGAGGCACCAGTTCCAGGGCCTGAATTAGAGCCAACACTTGTGATCCCGCCCAGGGCTGAGCTGCCAACTGCTCTACGCGCCCCCATCTCTCTCTGGTGGGGGGCAGGAGCAGCCCATGTCCCGTGGCCTTCCTGCTCTTCTCTTCCTCCCCAGGGGACGAGATAAAAAACTTGAGCGGAGTTTGCGAACATTCAAGGAAAAAGTACTTGCTAGGGTCCAGGCCAGGGCCACCAGTCCTGCAGCTTAGCTTCTGTGGCTTCCGACGCCCTGGGTTCAGGAGACACCATCCTCTGAGGACGCACCCACCTGGTTCTGAACACAAGATGTTCTTCACTCCCTCCTACATGCAGCCCCTCATGGGGTCCTGCCGACTTTGTCCCCACGTGGCATGTGATTTAAATCCCGGCCTTTCACACACAGCTGCCTGAACAATCCTCTGCTGACCAGGAGGCCGACCCTGTTGATAACTCCTCTCTGAGAGCCCTATACAATGCACATTTCTGCCTTTAAAAAAAAAAAAAAAATTGAATTTCTAGGTGAATAAAAACAAAACACAAAAGTCCGAGAAGACTTTTTCCGTGCTGTGTGTTTTTTCCTCTCTCAGAGTAGACGCGGATGAGGATGACCTGGAGGAAGAACATGTAACTAAGGTGAGACACCAGGTCCTGGGTCTCCTGTGACCGACCTGGGTCCAGGGAGGAGGTGGGAGCCTCCGAGTCTCCCGGTGCTCACTTGGCAGGGGGGCTGGGTCCCCGGTAGACGCCTGCGCCCCAGGGCGTCGAGGGGCAGCTTCACCACTGGGGGTGGCAGGAGGTGGGGGACGGGTGCTGTGCCCCTGGCTCTCAGTGGCTCGTCCCCTGTCCTCTGGTCTGAGTTTGCATTTGCCTGGGGTGCTGGGAGCTGTGTGTGGTTCTGACGCTGCTCAGGCTTCGTGTGTGTGGGACTTTGGGTTTTCTCTGTTGCAATTAGACACTTCCCCCCACCCCCATTTTCCTCTCTTCCTCCCCTGGCTCTTCTAAATCTTGGAGGGGCGCACAGAGAGAGGTGAGCTCAGCCTCCTCCTGCTTCGCCCCGCCCCCCCCCCCCCCCCCACCGAGCGCTGGGAGGTGCATGGGGACCCGCCCGCCCCACTCCCGCCTATGCCCCAGACTCTCAGAGTCCTCCCTGGGTCAAGAGCCACCACTGAGGGGAAACTCCCTTTCCTGAGATGACCGAGCCTCCCAGAGGGGCAGGAGCAGTGACCTAGGGGAGGGGGACGCCCTGGCCTGAGGGCTCGCAGAGGTCTGCCTGGGGGCCGTCGCCGTCCTTAGGTCTGTGTCCCGGCCGCCGCTCTCCGTTCCCTCAGCCTCTCGGGCCCCAGCCCTCCTCACTGTGCCGAGAGCGTTTGGGGGTGACGGTCTCCCTTGAACCCCGCTCCCCCGAGCAGATTTACTACTGCAGTCGGACGCACTCGCAGCTGGCCCAGTTCGTGCACGAGGTGCAGAGGAGCCCCTTCGGCAAGGACACTCGGCTCGTCTCCCTGGGCTCTCGGCAGGTGAGCGCAGGCAGGGGCTGGGTGGGCGAGCGGGGCGGGACCGGCCCCTGTGCCTGGCCGGCCGGTCCTGGAAGGAAGGGCGGACCTGCTCCTGGAAGGTGGGCGGACCTGCTGGCTTTTGCTCTGTGTCGCTTCGCCAGCCCCGTGTCCTTTCTGCTCTCCTCTGTCTTGTAGAACCTTTGTGTCAATGAAGATGTGAGGAGGCTGGGTTCTGTGCAGCTCATCAACGACCGCTGTGTGGCGCTGCAGAGAAGCAAACACGGTAGCTGCCAGCGCCCCGAGGCTGTAGGAAGGGCCTCTGGGACCACGTGCGGTGCTGGGAGGAGCAGAAGCAGTCCCGGGACGGGGGAAACGCTGGGAACGAGGGCAGAGCAGAGCCGGCTTCCTTCCTAAAGAGCCTCACGTGGGGAAAAAGGTCTTTTTGCTTTATAGTCCGGACCTAGTCCAGTACCCTGGCTATGAGTGATAGCATAGGCCTCTTCTAGAGAAGACGAGCTAGAGTGCCCGGATGTTTTGAAGAGTCCGTAGGCAGCAGTTCTGGAAGGGTTTAGAGGCCCTGCCCCGTGGTGCAGACCCCTTGTGGCCCCGGGGTCAACCTCAGCTGAGGTCCTTTCTGCCTTTGCGCCCATGCCTGCGCCCCCCTCAGAGCAGAAGAGCGTCGTCGAGGAGGAGAAGCCCAGGCGGAGGAGGAGGCTGGAGCCGCGGGCCGCCTGCCCCTTCTACAACCACGAGCAGCTGCAGCTCCTCCGGGACGAGGTCCTGGTGGAGGTGAAGGACATCGAGCAGCTGGTGGCCCTGGGGAAGGAGGCTCGGGCCTGTCCCTATTACGGGAGCCGGTTCGCCATTCCGGCAGCCCAGGTGAAGACCCCGGAGGTTAGGCGGTAGATCTTGGCTCTGAGCGGGGCCCAGGAGGGAGTTCTCACTCCTCTTTCGGTTCAGGAGGGGATCACCGGCCGTGGTTGTCTGCCCGACACACCGCCCACTGAGGACACGTCACACACTCTTTCTTGCTACATGGGGTGGGAGGAGGCCCCAGGTCCCTAGGTGGCTCTGGGCTGCAGGGACAGTCGGCGTCCTGGGGGATGGCACGTTAGCGCCAGGGCAGAAACTAGAGTGTCATGGGGAGCTATGGGACGTAGTCTTTCCAGGTGCTCTTTGGGTGCGTGGCCGTCCCGCCTTGCGCACCTGCCTGCAGCACAGGTGGAGACCCTTCCCTAGACTTGCCGTGTGGAGTCAAAAATGATATTGTTATTTGCTGGCATGAGTTACAGCTGTTTTCCTTCTACTCCCTTGATTTGAATGACTTTTGGGAATAATGTAGCGTTTATGGAGAATTTCATGTAATCAAGAGAAGACTTCCATAGATTTTTAAAGATGCAGGGAACTGTGTTAGTCATAACATTACCTGGCAGTTAGACGCTTGTCAGTGTGCTGCCCGGAACCGAGTGTGGAGGGTCACCGAGAAACTGGGGGGCCCTCCCAGCCTCACGGTGGTCTCAGCCCTCCTGGGCTCTGGACACACTTGGGTGCCAATATAGTGAGATATCCTGAAATTCTTATGATCTTGACTTTTTAAGGCACTTTTCACATCGTTTTTGTTTATAGTAGCCCACTGAAATAGCTAAGGCAGGTATTATTCATATTCTACACGTGAGGACCCCCGGGGCCCAGAAGGGTTAAGTGATTGAGCTGTTTTCTCACAGCAAATGAGTACTGGAGCCAGTGTTAAAACCTGGGCCTTAAGTTTCCAGTTTTTTGGATTTTCATTTGATCGGTATCCTTTTAACTGGAAAATCGTCATAACACGGCACCTAAGAAATTGACAGTGCTGGGCTCCCCTGGTGGCGCAGCGGTTGAGAGTCCGCCTGCCGATGCAGGGGACGCGGGTTCGTGCCCTGGTCCGGGAAGATCCTACATGCCGCGGAGCGCCTGGGCCCGTGAGCCATGGCCGCTGGGCCTGCGTGTCCGGAGCCTGTGC
>RJWK010042412.1:0-19174 GCA_004363435.1 Platanista minor
ATATACACTACCAAATGTAAAACCGATAGCTAGTGGGAAGCAGCCGCATAGCACAGGGAAATCAGCTCGGTGCTCTGTGACCACCTAGAGGGGTGGGATAGGGAGGGTGGGAGGGAGACGCAAGAGGGAGGAGATATGGGGATATATGTTTATGTATAACTGATTCACTTTGTTATACGCCAGAAACTAACACACCATTGTAAAGCAATTATACTCCAATAAAGATGTTTAAAAAAATGAAAATAAAATAAACATACGTTATTGTGTTATAGTCGAAGTTTAAACTTGATTTAAAGGGAAAACTCTCCTGCCTCTGCGTCCCCATTGGTCTGTCTGCCTTTGGTGGGCTACTTGCAGTGCAGGAAGGTTCGTGGAAGGAGGAATAGGGAACAGGAAAAGTTTTCTCCAACAGGCACTCACACGTTTTCTCCCGGGAACCTTTCTAGCCCTGGAGACAGCCTCCCAGATTCCTCCGCTGAAACTCTCTTATCATGGGCTGGGCCTCAGCTTTGACTGAGCCTCTCCATCCTGCTTTAGTCCCTGCCCCAGCCAGGATAGTCACGTGTGCATTACCATCTCCTTTCCCCGTGGACCGTGTACTCGGGTGGAATCCCTTTAAAAACAACCGCAGGCTGACCTCACAGCCATAGTTTCTACAACTAGTCCCCAGGATCCGTACACCTTAACTTGATACTGGGCAGGTGCAGTTACTGCCCAGAGGCAACTCTGCTCTGTTGTCATCAGCTGCTCTCACTTTCTCAGGCATGCTGTGGGCTACAGTCCCTGGGGCCCACGAACACCTACCATACTCTCTGAGTGGTTCCAGGGAAGCCCCTCTCACCAGGCCTGCCTTGGGGAGGCTGCACAACCACACCCCTCCCCGCGGGGGGAGGTAAGAATGCAGCTCTGACCCAGGAAAATCTCCTGATAGACCCTCTCCAAATCCCAGCCCTTTTGTTGTTTTCATATCGCTGCTCTCAGTGAAGGACCCAGGTAAAGGGCTCATAATGTCAGTGGACTCGAGTATTTTCTTTACAATGGACTCGAGAATTTTGCATCTTGAAGATCTATTATATCTGGTAGCTACCATACCTTGGTGCCCTGGTCAAATTTTTAAATTAAACATCCCTATTATACTCATTTATTCCCCTTGACAAACCCATTTAATAAGCCTCAATATCCACATTTTATGGAGAGGAAAAACTGAGGCATAGAGAGATTAAATAATTTGTCCAGACCATGATCATACAGCTTGTAAATCATGAGACTGGATACTATAAATGCAGAATCTGTTATCCACATGTGCACCATACTGTGTTGGGTTAGCTGGTTGTGTTGTGTAGAAGAATCAAGCTACACGTATCATTTTCCTTGTGGGAGCAAGGGGAGGAAGATTGTTGCTGCTGCACTGCTGGAACCAAACATCAATTTCTAATTAACATAGTTCAGTCAGTGGCTGCTCAAAAGCTCTCCTTGGAGGAGCAATACATCCTGATGCATGCAGCCAGAGAGCGGCTGCATATGTATGTTATTCAGCCAATTTAGCTGTTGGATTTATATGACAAAGGATCACAATAAAAGGTTACTGAGCACTTACTAAGTGGCACTCACCCGGATTCTTTCATTCTTTCCTCATAACACAAAGGTAGCATGTTTCCCATTTTACGGATGAAGAAAGAGAGACCGGAGGAAAAACACTGGGAGAAAACACCAAAGACAGAAGCCAGACTTCTTGTTCCTGTTCCATCTCTCACCAGTGCTCAGAGTTTGCTGATCCAATTCCATGACTTCTTAGGGCCATATTTCTCCTCATCTATCAAATGGGAAGAATAACATACATCCTATTTGCTTTGTAGGATCCTTGTGGTGTCAGATGGGACAATGGGTGGGGAAGAACTTTCAAAACCACAAAGTACTGTCCACATTCAGGGAATCATTATGACTACGTGATTCCCAACCTGTGAAGGCAGCTGCTGCAGGTAAAACTGCAAATTCTGCCTTTGCCAAGTGTCGCATGACAAGGACCACAGTGCTGTTGTCCAACATGCATGGCAGAAGAGAGATTGTGTCCTGAAAGTCATTTAAACAGAAGGAAAGGTAACATAATTAAAACAAAGCAAACCCCTCAGAAATAGTGTTGTAGGGCTGAGACAGGGCCCAGCAGAGAAACCTTTGGGATACTTGCATTGCTCTTGAGAACTATTACAAAGCTTGAAAATGAGAGCCAGGTGGAGGAAAAGGGGGTAAGGCCACAAAAGATGAGCAGAGAGAGAAAAGAAACACAAGCTCACAAGTTTTGGGACAGTGAGCATAACAGTACAGAAAAGTGTTTTTAAATCCACTCAAAAATGACCAGAGATTCTAAGATATGACTGGATGTTTGCAGAACACAACAGCTGCTGCATTCCACAGTCTAGAAGGGAAATAATGGAAACTTTCTTTTCTCTTTTCCAACAAGACACAACAGAGGCAGAGCTGATGTAATTAATGAAAAAAAGATGGCTATTTGAAACAGTGAAGGCACTGAACAACAGAAAGGAATGGAAATGAGGCCCACATTTAGGGACAATTCATTATTTATCTGCCGCTCTTTTTTATGCTCACCACGTTCTGCTAATATTCCTCTCTCCAGGGAGACTACCAAACCAGGTTGGTTAGCGATACAAGCATGAGCAATTAGACGCTATGATATAAACTGGGGGTAGATGGAGTTATCCCTTAAATATCAATTAGCAGAGTCCATCCAACTTGAAGACTCTTACAAATGTATACTTCAACTTAATGGATGTTTTCAAATTCCCTTTAATGGCCCTTCTGTGTCCGTAATATCTACTTTTCCAGACATCCTTAGTAGAAACCATTATGGACAATGTATGTAAAATCCCCTAAGGAGAACATACGGAGGAGAGACTGTGGATTGCCAAATTTAGCAGCTCTGGAGAGAGTGTTTCTGAATTAAACTTGAATCTCTGGGGATTACAGTTCATTTATGACTGGCAAAACATATTTTCCGAATTCTGAAAGATAAATCCCACTGATATACATGTGGATTTCACAAGTGTTTCTCAAAAACCAGAAGACAAAAAAAAAAAAAAAAAAAATGTTTCCACAAAATGCAGAAGTTCTATAATAGTTTGGAATTAGGATAAGTCACATGTTATTTTAACCATATTCTTACTGTCAAATAGGGGATTTTGTAAGTGCTATACGAACTCTGACCTGAGGAAACTTGGTTCAGAAGTTGCATACCTGAGATGTTAGTGTAAAATGACCGTTTTGAAAAACTTAAAGGACTGACAAGGCAGTGACAACAGTCTTTGGTGTTTTAAAGATATGTAAAAAAATTTCAAAAGTTTGGGGAGGGGGGAACCAGAGTATTGTCAACATTTTCTTTTGCCAAATAAGATCAGTTTTAATTTTATTTTTACTTATTTTATTCCATTATTATCTTTTTCATAAAAAAGATAATTGATAGCGCAAACACAAAGTTTAAAGTGCAGTTCTTTAAATTTAATGTATTTAGCTTCATGAAAAATCATCTTGGTTTATCTTAGTGTTCTGATTTCATGGTGGACCAGGGGAAATACTGTGGCAAACCAGAGCTGGTCTGAGGACCCACAGCTGAAAACCACTAGCCTGATTCACTTCATTAGCACAAGCTAGTTCTCTATCCTAAGCAACTATTAAAATCTAATTCAAAAACTTCCAACATCCAGCAAACTCCTGTAATTGAGGGCAAAGTGATTAAATCTTCTAGTGAATGTTACATTTATTGGAGAATGGTGTTTTATTCTGTACCCATTCAATAAATGTCTTGAAAAACAATTTCTTTTTTTAATTTCCATTTTCAAGGACCTGATATAGCTAGATTTTACCTATCTTCTAATAGTTAAAACTATTATCTTCTCTTGAAATGCTAGTAAACTTCTAACTTACATGCACAAAATACTCTTAATTCTAGCTTTCCTTTTTTCATCCGGAATAAGAAAGCTTTTTTAATACTCTTTTTTATAGGTTAAATCAAACCATGAACTCCATGAAACTACTAAGATTGCTTGTTTTTTGGCATTGTCTTTGTTTGTGTTAGATGTCTAATATTAAATGTTCCTATGAGTGAAGAACTAAGAAGCCTTATTATTCAGAGAGTTGGTTTTTTTTTTTGGCTGTGTTAGGTGTTTGTTGCTGCACGCAGGCTTTCTCTAGTTGCGGCAAGCGGGGGCTACTCTTCCTCATGGTGCATGGGCTTCTCATTGTGGTGGTTTCTCTTGTTGCAGAGCACAGGCTCTAGGCGCGTGGGCTTCAGTAGTTGCGGCACATGGGCTCAGTAGTTGTGGCTCACAGGCTTAGTTGTTCTGCAGCATGTGGGATCTTCCTGGACCAGGGCTTGAACCCATGTCCTCTGCATTGGCAGGTGGATTCTTAACCACTGAGCACCAGGGAAGTCCCTATTCAGAGATTTTTGATGTTGCAACATTTCTAAATGGAATTTGGCCTATTTAAAAAACAAGTTTATTAATTCTGGTGGAGCACAATTCTTACCATGTACTTAATTTTAAAAACCTTGATTTGGGGTACTTATATTCAAGCACACTGAGTTCTTTTTCCCACCTGTTTGAAAATTAATGTTAGCACCCTGATACTTTTAGGAGAAGAAAACTAGCTAAATCTTTCCTCTGGCAAGATCTGTGAGCAATCTTCCTGAGTATTAAATTATTAAAGGCCAAGGAAGGAGAGTGTAGTTTTTTCCTCCTTACCCTGTTACTCTAAAAGCCAACATATGCTTAAATTCCATCTACACAAACTAAGCCTAAAATCCCAAGCCAGGTAATCCACACACGAAAAATATTTTTTTCCCATGGGAAATTAATCTGAATCCTGGAAAGTAGGACTAGGGAGGGGAAATGCTAATGAAGAGACTTTCACGTTTTTACTGGTATCAGTTCATGAATGTTTGAATTTTTTTCAACAAGCTTGTTTCCTTTTGTAATAAGTAAAATTATCAAGAATTGTTTTTGAAATCTGAAATACGTGTTTTCCTGACTCTATAGCAACTGCTTTCATTCTCAGAAATAAGTAAAACAGGTGGGAGGTGAGGGTCAAAACCCAACACATTTCTGGAACTGAAGAAATTACTGAATATAGAATTTGAAACTGCATTAAAGCTAGCAGAGATCTGTTATTTTTCTTAAATATTTATTTTTCAATTCATGCTAGTTATTTTCCCTAGACCTCACAAAAGCAGCTGCTGGTTGCTGAAATTGTCAAAATGACTTTGGCTACATTATCTGAGAACCAGTAGAGGTCGCCATGTACCATGTTCTAGCATTTTAGGGGGAGGAAAAAAAACTGAAAGTCTGATTGGTTAGTAAAGACTGCACAAAGGGGTCAGAAGTTTTCAATATGAAGCCTTCTTCTTGGAAGCTTTGCATAATTGAATCAATATTCAAGTCAGAGAAAAAAAAATGTATAAATACAAATAATGGATACAAGATGCTGGTGTTATAGAACTTCAAAAAAACAGAATTTCTTAGAAATTACATTAAAAATTCTTCTAGTTGACTTAGTTAATACAGATCCTTCTTTATGTCAAAATATTGGGACAAAAACCTCAAAAAGTTATCAGTCCCGGGCTTCCCTGGTGGTACAGTGGTTGAGAGTCCGCCTCCCGTGCCCCGGTCCGGGAGGATCCCACATGCCGTGGAGCAGCTAGGCCCGTGAGCCATGGCCGCTGAGCCTGCGCGTCCGGAGCCTGTGCTCCGCAACGGGAAAGAAAAAAAAAAAAAGTTATCAGTCCCAACGTGGTAAAATCCATATATTTGTAAATGGCTCTGTGGTCTCTTTCTACCACTATGTTTGGAATGCTTAAAAATCTCAAATGTTTGCTTTTGCCCCAAAATACCCTGTGACTTTCATTCTGTATGTTAGATTTTTTTTTCAATGTATTAGTTTTCTCAACTAACAATATATATATAAGTTACCCTGTCACAGAGTTAGTATAACTAGTGGCTATCACAGTTTACAAAGAATATTGAAACTTGATATGTAATTACTGCTGCTGGGCTTCCCAAAGATAGTTTAAAGTTTATTTTCTTTAAGACATGATTGATTTGTGAAGAAAAGACATAGTTTGGAGGTAGAATGTATAGCTATCTTGAAATAATAAAAAATCAGCCCTTGGGAATTCCCTGGTAGTCCCGTGGTGGGGACTCACGCTTTCACTGCCGGGGCCCAGGTTTGATCCCTGGTAGGGGAACTAAGATCCCGCAAGCCACGCGGCACGGCCAAAAAAAATAGAGGAAAAAAAAAAATCAAACCAGCCTTTGAGAAGAGAGAATAAGGGAATACGTTTAAGCCTGGTAATTCTAGAATAGACAAATGGGTATATATATAGGGATATGCAACTCAAACTAGGGAATTTTTTTCCTATAAACAGAATTTTCTCACAGAGAAATGATTGCTTCAGAAGTTAGTAAGCTTACCATTGCTGGAAACTTTCAAAGAGATTAGATACTCACTTGGTGAGAAATGTGTTAGTGATTTAATTTCTTAGGTTTGGGTGAAAAGCTGTATTAAACTTCTAAGAAGAAACAATTTTAATTCTTTAAAATTTTTTTTAAATTGGTGACAGTGTTATATTAAAATTGAGTGATATTAGAATAATGCTAGCCGATGTGACAAATAAGTCTGAAAATGTTAGTGGCTTAACACAACAATTTCTTTCGAACTCAGGTACAGGCCCAATGCCGTTTATTGATGGTTGGTGGTTGACTTTCCTCTATATGGAGATTCAGGGACTCAGCTTCTGTCCATCTTGTGGCTCGTCATCTCCCAGGGCCTTGAAGTACTTTGCCTCCAACCAGGGGAAGGGGAAAGAAAGAACAGGGAATGTACACCTAATTCCTAACTATCTTACTGGGGAAATGACACAATTACTCCTGCTCATATTCCATTGGCAAGAGTGAGTCATACAATTCCATATAGATTTAGGGAGAAAGGGACTTTTCCACCATCCATCCCTTTCACCACTAAACATTTGTGAATGCCTTTCTTCTTAGACATGAAACAAAATCATTACCCCTTCAAGGAAGTCATCTCAGAGTTACACTCAGTAATTTCATCCAACTCAAAGTTCAGAGAATTTCAATGACGTATAATCCTCTCCATCAGGTATGGATGTAACTCTTCATCATCCAGTATCTATGTTTGTTTCCTAAAGTAGATTGCATCATTGGCCAAATCATGGCCACTCCTTGCATTTGCATTGTTTGCCATGTAACTTTACAGTGTCCATTCACTGTGGGTGATAGGTTGCACCCACACTTTGAGCTCAGTCACATGACTTGCTTTGACCAGTGGAATGGTAGCAGACAAGTTGTAAGCAGAAGTTTGCCCTCTACTACTAACATGAGAACATGCTCAAGGCTAATCAACACAAGGATGAGGACACATGAAGCAGAGCCAATTGCCCCAGCCAAGGCGTCCTAGGTTAGTTGACAGCTAGCCAAGCTTCAGATATATGAGTGAGCTAAGCCAAGGCAGAGCCACCTGGCTAAACCTCAGCTGATCCTAGACAGGTGAACAATAAAGGTTTAATGCTGTAGGACACTTAGGGTTTTGTAATGGTTTATTGTACAGCCTTATTGTGGTAATAGATAACTGATACCTTTCCCACAGTAGACTTTCAGCACTTAGTGAACAGAAACTTTATTGTTCTGTTTTCCTGTTTGTAGTGTGGATAATATCTATTACAGTGCTTTTCCAAATTGGAATTCAAATTTTTGTTGAGCTCAGTTTCATATATCACAAGATTTAGCTAGAGAATATGCTTGAAATAATGCCAAACATAAGCATAAGTCACTTTTTATATAGTTCTAGCACTTTTAACTTTTCAAGTCACTTTCAGATCTCCTTTCATTTGATTTTCATAGCAATCCTGATGTAAGGTAAAACATATTAATTCTATACTACTATCAAATCTCTGTGACTGAGTGACTTGGTCCAATGACTATGGGTTAATGACAGAACACACTGGAACCCATTTCTCCTGGCTCCTAAAATCTGCTCCCACTGCTGAATAGGCCTCATTAGAGAATTAAGGACACAAATAATTTTTCCATTGCTATTCTATGATAAATACAGTTGTGACATTTTTGCTTCATCAGTGGATAGTTTCAAGGGTAAGCTTTCTTCCTTCAGAATGATCCCAGCTTATGCCTGTTCTCTCTAATGGAATGCTAATGCCAGTATTTTCTATACCAATTAGAGGAACTGAAGAACTAAGTGATTGGTAAACAAGAATTGGATGCAAATAAATTTTGGCCTATCACAGAGTTTTTCAACCTCAGCACTATAGACATTGCGGGTTAGAAAATTCCTTGTTGGGAGAGGAGGGGTACCCTGTTCCTTGTGGAATATGTAGCAGAGTCCCTGCCCTGTACCTAGTGTATGCCAGTAGCATTCCCCAAGTTATGACAACTAAAAATGTCCAGATATTGCCAAATATTCCCCCCCACCATTGAGAAACATGGGTCCACAAATGCAACCAGGGTTTTACGAGAGTGTCAGATTCCTTGGACATGAGAGCTGACATCTAAGGGATGAGTTCGTGCAACCTTTTCATTTTATAAGAGAGGAAACTACACCCAAGGGTTATGATACAAGGCCATAAGCCTGATTAATGCCATGTCTTTTGACACAATTCCATCATTTCATGTGCTGTATATCTGCTCCCCTTTACTCTGCAAGTGCAGTCTCAGAATTTCAAATAGACCATTCAACTTCTCATTCCTGTTCTGGGTCCAGGTGATGATTTATTAGCCTTCCTTTGGGTTTCCATAGGAGCTTGATCCTACCCAGATAAGGTCACAGGTATATTCTTAACTGACTTCTCTTTTCTACCTCTTTAATTCACTCACACACTTAACCATATTTGCCATTCTTCCCCAGGCCAGACCCAAGTAATATTCTTTTTTTTTTTTCTTTTTTTTGTCTCTTCTTTTCAATCTGTATTTTTAAGTCCAGCTCTCCAGCTGTTCCCAAGATGCTAACTTCTTTGGCTGTCCCTAGATATTATCTTCTTTTTATCCTTTTCCTCTTCTAGGCCTTCTTTGAAAACAACCTTGAACATTCCGCAGTTGTAGACCCTGGGGTACCAACTGTCTCAGGGAAAGACTTCCTACAGTCAAGAGGACCTTTTTGACACAAGATCTGCATATCTCCTTTTCATTCCCATCACCCTCCCAAATCCCCAATCAGATATTCATGAGGCATATCTTCACCTTAAAAGACAAATTACCAATCTGTCCTTGGACTTCTCCATTGCTCTTTCTGAAATACTTGTACATCCCATTCCAGCGCACTAACTCTCCCCTCACTCCCCACTTGTAGTAGCTCCCCTTTCTCATCATTGCTTTGGGGCACAGGGTGTATTTTGTATCCCAGTCCCTTCTTTTAAACATGTAAATGAGTAAAACAGAATAGCTCTCTATCAAATGTGGATTAACAAATTCAGTCCTTTGGGAATGCTGCTCTAAGAATTGGGTGGAAAACAATTATTTGATAAGGGTGCAAACTACAATAAAAAGTCCATAATTAAAAACTTGGTATCATAGTATTCAAAGAGAAAAATGTCATCTATTTGTATTCAGGAAATTGACTCCTTTCATTCTAGCTTATCCAGAATATAATCCGGTTTCCAATGATTATGTATTAACCAGTTATAAAAATTTGCTATCATGTGGACTAAAGAGAAAAAAATAGCATGCCACAGAGCACTCAGGTAAAAGGCAGTTGGAAACTATAAACTCTTATCACTTTCTTTAAGAGGGGTTATTCATTTTCTTTTTAAATTATCTTGATTTATTTAAGAAAAAGATGAAGGTAGGGAAAGATTTGGGAAAGGAAGAGACTCAAAAATCTCTGTGGAGATTTTAGCTGGGGCAAATAAAAACAGAAAAGATTTATAAGTGAGGATGCAAAGTGCTGAGCAACTTCTGCCCCAGAAGGAACCTAAAAAAAGAAGCTGAGTCCAAGATCTATCAAAATAAGACGGAAGTATATGGCTATATATAGTTCTGAATGTCCCATTAGCATGCAAGAGATATTAATAAATATCACCTAGAAAATTTAAAGTTTTAATTCTCAGCTCTGATTTCATGTTTCCTACGGTTTTTTTTATTTCAGGAAAAGTAATTTCCAAGCTTGAGGAGGTTCTTTTGGCTTGTCGTCTGGATTAGAAAGGAACAGTTTTTATACTTATCATATAAGCAAATAACTTTTAATGAAAACATCTTTTTAAAAATGTACTCACAGCTATATGTTTTTAAGATACCTACTAATGAGAATTTTATTTTAAGTAGACATTGTGCCTGGGTCTAGGAAACCATAAAGTGTAGAGGAAAGTTGACGGTGATCAAGTAAATTTAGGCTGTGGTTATGTGTTTGTACAAGAAAGTTAGCTTTGTAAAATTTAATTGGTTTGCCTGCATTCCTCTTAATGCTTCATGAAAACATGATGGTCAAATAGCATAATTTACTTCACATTTTTTATTTATTTGTGAGTATTGGCAAGAGAAAACACGGACTAACCAGAGCAGGCCTCTGATTCTTCTTCCCTCTCAGTAGCTGCTAGACAGCAGGAGGGAAATCAGTTACCCATGGCCACAATATTGCCCTGTAAATAACAAGCACCACACTTCAGAGAAACATACAACAAGAAACATTGATTTCTTTTGTTATGAGTACAGGACTTGGCTGGTGTACTGAAGATCTCAGCTAGGCTCAGCCAATCTGAATTGGTCTTGCTTCTGCTTCTTCAGCCAACTGGAAGGCCAGCTAGGAGCTGGTTCTTCTAGGACGGCCCCAGGAGGAGCCACTCTGCTCACCCCCAAGGTTTTCTCGCTTCCCTTTAGCAGGCTAAAGGGACTTACTCTCATTGTGGTGGCAGGAATCCAAGAAAGCAAGCAGAAATGTACAAGGCCCCTTGAGACATAGGCTCAGAACTGGAATTACTTGACTTATGACAACATACTTATGACCAAAGCAAGCCACAAGTCTATAGCCTGGAGCCAAGGCTGGGAGACAGACTCCAGGTCTTCATGGAAGGAACTGGAAAGTCATATCTCCAAAAGGGTGGGCAGAGAGATGGTAGAAATTGAGACAGTTTTTGCAATGAATCCACTACACAGAACAGCAACCCCAGTAGAAATGGAAACTGGGGAGGGAGGGTGTATCTCAAGGCTATATTTTCTTAGCAAGCACCCTGCTTTTATGTAGATTATATATTTATTAAGGGAGGTGTGATGCTATCTCCTTTGTGACACACTCACTACTGACACTATTTTATATTTTAAAGCATCATGGAAAAATCAGGCAAAGCAGTTCAAATTTTGGTATATTTTAGTAATTCAGAACTTCATTTATCTAAGCCAATTTCTTCACTACCACTAACCTAATATTGTGAGTCTTTAATTTGTTCCATGTATGTAAAAGTTAGGGCTTTTTTTTTTCTTTAATCTTTCCATGGAGAGTGTGATTATTGTCTCTCTTGTTTGTGTGTATATACTTCCCGTATTACTAATTCCCCTTGGTGATAAAAATCTCTTTTTCTTTTTTTTTCCTTCCCTTAAGCAGACATTCCTCCTCCTTACAATAGCAGCACTTTGATTTTTCTATGGGGAATTACCCCTCCTCCTTTTCGTGAAGCCTGCTTATGGCTGTCAAGATATAGAGACATAACTCAAACTAAACCAATGGCCCCTCTGCCCAGGGAATTTTAATACTTGGTTCCTTGGCGTCCTCTTTAATTCTATGCATTACTTCATAGCTTTCCAAGAAATTTTCTTTTGCAGGTTATCCAGATGTGTTTTCTGTTCCTTACAATCAGAGAAAACTGAAAAATTCATCTCTTAACTTTTACTACATATGCACTTTCCCTTACCTGCAAAAATTTACAGTATATTGTTATCACTCCGAGTTCTTATCTATAGAGTATAACTTAGGTATTTTTACCTTTAAAAAAAAGGCAGAAAGGTATTGAATATTTGGATGGCTGAGCAGCCATAGGAGGTGTTGGAATGGGGATCATGGTGGAACATATAGTGTCTGTTTATATTTATTGACAATAAAATGAAGCTAGAGATAGTAGAAAGGGTGTGATCTTTGAAGCTAGACAGATCAGGGTTCTAATTATACGTTAGCTACGTACTAGATTACAGTCTTGGGTGAGGTAAAACATTTAGTTTCTTAATTATCAAAATGTGACAAAAGATTTTATCATAGTAATCCTAGTGAGAATTAGAAATAATATATAAAGTGTTTGCCACATTGTAGGTGCTCAACAATTTATAAATATTAGTATTAAGCATATACATAGTGACGAATTAACTTTACCCAAAGAGCAGTCTGTCCTTGTCCCTGCTCCTGGGAAGTAAACTCTAAACCCATGGAACTTCCCATGTAATAAGAGCAACTTTGTTATTCATGGTGGATCTCTCAGACCACACCTGATATTTTATGGTAATGAGGTGACTCCATCACCCTGGATACTTTATGTTAGCAAGATGACTTGAGATGGAGTCTCAGATGAGCTTCCTGGGTTGGCAATACTTCATGTACGGATTACCACATCTCGATGCTGGGAAGGGTAAGATGTCCCTGAGGACACAGAAGCTTCACATTTGGAGCCCGCCCAATCCCAGATTCAGCTCTGTGCATCTCTGCCTTTGGCTGGTTTTGATTTGTATCCTTTGGCTATAATAAAACTATAATCACAAATATACCTTTTTCCTGAATTCTGTGAGTCATTCTAGCGAATTATTGAAACTGATGATAGTTTAAGGAAATCCCCAAACTTGCAGTTGGTGTCAAGTTTTGAACTGAATTGTCAGTCTGGAAGATTGTGGCCTTAACCTTGAGTCTGGCTAATTCTGAATAGCATATTGTATTCAACCAAGTGAAATGAATATTACCTCCTTGAAACTGAGAAAGAAAATTTGGTTTTTCTTCTAGGCATCTGGGAATGGTAACCGGAAATTAGTTGTATTTAAAACATGCAAATACAAGTATTACTCTTGTAATTTACTGCATGTATTATATGTTACCTTTGTTTTATTTTGGCAAGTGTTAAAAAAAAAAAAAAAAGCCAGGCTTTCCAGGCAGGGTGGGCCGGGAATTACCCTCAGCCTCAGCTCTGAATTAATTCCCCCAACCTGGGCAGTAGCACACGAACCCTCCACGTGATTGTGACTTTTCTTGGGAGGCTGTCAGCCTCACACACCCACCTCTCAGCTCCTGTGCTGTTGGCCACGCAGCTTCCCGGTGTCTGCTCCTCTGGTGAGATGGGGCCGGGAGATTCTCTCATCAGCTCCTTGCCTGGGTGGGCAAGTCAGGTTCTAGGGCCAGCAGAAATCCTTGTTTGAGGATTCCACCAAGTTCCCCAGTCAGAGTGCTGTCGCTGAGCAGAGCAGCTGCTTGGGACTACTGCTTGGGCACTGCGGAAAGCCTTGTTGGAATGTGACTTGTTATCACTTTGGGACCATTGGCCAGCTGCTCCTGACTTGGCCACATGAAGGCTCAGACTGTCCCAGTCTCTGAACTGAAGAGAACCAACACTATTAGCATATTTCTCACCACCGTGAATGCAAGGTGATTCAATGAAGAGTATCAGGAGGATATCTATAAATCCCAGACTGGCATGTGCAAGTTCTGAGGAATGGTGGAACAACCCAATGTATCTGGGTGACCTTTGGAGACAGTTGAGACATAGCTACAACAGGGCAGTGGCTGACACCCAACTCAGGCCATCTTCTCCAGCCGTGTGGCTGACAGGGTCTTTGTGCTCTGGCCGACTGTCAAACCTGAGCCTCTGTGCTGGGAGAGCCGAATTCAGGACACTGGTCCAACAGAGACCTCCTGGCTCCACATAATATCAATCGGAGAGAGCTCTCCCAGAGATCTCTTTCTCAACGCTAAAACCCAGCTCCACTCAACAACCGGCAAGCTCCAGTGCTGGACACCCCATGCCAAAAAATTAGCAAGACAGGAACACAACCCCACCCATTAGCAGAGAGGCTGCCTAAAATCATGATAAGTTCACAGACACCCAAATCACACCACTGGACACAGTCCTGCCCACCAGAAAGACAAGATCCAGCCTCATCCATCAGAACACAGGCACCAGTCTCCTCCACCAGGAAGCCTACAGAACCCATTGAACCAACCTTACCCACTGGGGGCAGACACCAAAAACAACAGGAACTACGGATGTACAGCCTACAAAAAGGAGACCCCAAACACAGTAAGTTAAACAAAATGAGAAGACAGAGAAATATCCAGCAGATGAAGGAGCAAGGTAAAAAACCACCAGACCAAACAAATGAAGAGGAAATAGGTAGTCTACCTGAAAAAGAATTCAGAGTAATGATAGTAAAGATGATTCAAAATCTTGGAAATAGAATGGAGAAAATACAAGAAACATTTAACAAGGACCTAGAAGAACTAAAGAGCAAACAAACAATGATGAACAACACAATAAATACAATTTAAAATTCTCTAGAAGGAATCAATAGCAGAATAACTGAGGCAGAAGAATGGATAAGTGACCTGAAAGATAAAATAGTGGAAATAACTAATGCAGACCAGAATAAAGTAAAAAGAATGAAAAGAATTGAGGACAGTCTCAGAGACCTATGGGACAACATTAAACACACCAACATTTGAATTATAGGGGTCCCAGAAGAAGAAAAGAAAGAGAAAGGGACTGAGAAAATACTTGAAGAGATTATAGTTGAAAACTTCCCTAATATGGGAAAGGAAATAGTCAAGTCCAGAAAACACAGAGAGTCCCATACAGGATCAATCCAAGGAGAAACACACCAAGACACATATTAATCAAACTATCAAAAATTAAATACAAAGAAAAAATATTAAAAGCAGCCAGGGAAAAGCAACAAATAACATACAAGGGAATCCCCATAAGGTTAACAGCTGATCTTTCAGCGGAAACTCTGCAAGCCAGGAGGGTGTGGTAGGACATATTTAAAGTGATGAAAGGGAAGAACCTACAACCAAGATTACTCTACCCAGCAAGGATCTCATTCAGATTCAGCGGAGAAATTAAAAGCTTTACCGACAAGCAAAAGATAAGAAAATTCAGCACCACCAAACCAGCTTTACAACAAATGCTGAAGTAACTTGTCTAGGCAGGAAACACAAGAGGAGGAAAAGACCTACAGAAACGAACCCAAAATAATTAAGAAGATGGTAATAGGAACATACATATCCTTAAATGTAAATGTATTGAATGCTCCAACCAAAAGACATGGACTGGCTGAATGGATACAGAAACAAGACCTGTATGTATACTGTCCACAAGAGACCCACTTCAGACCTAGGGACACATACAGACTGAAACTGAGGGGATGGAAAAAGATATTCCATGCAAATTGAAACCTAAAGAAAGCTGGAGTAGCAGTTTTCATATCAGACAAAATAGACTTTAGAATAAAGAATGTTATAAGAGACAAGGAAGGACACTACATAATGATCAAGCGATCAATCCAAGAAGAAGATATAAGAATTGTAAATATCTATGCGCCCAACATAGGAGCACCTCAATACATAAGGCAAATGCTAACAGCCATAAAAGGGGAAATCGACAGTAACACAATCATAGTAGGGGACTTTAATACCCCCCTTTCACCAATGGACAGATCATCCAGAATGAAAATAAATAAGGAAACACAAGCTTTAAATGACACATTAAACAAGATGGACTTAATTGATATTTATAAAACATTCCATCCACAAACAACAGAATACTCTTTCTTCTCAAGTGCTCATGGAACATTCTGCAGAATAGATCATATCTTGGGTTACAAATCAAGCCTTGGTAAATTTAAGAAAATTGAAATCATATCAAGTATCTTTTCCAACCACAACACTATAACACTAGATATCAGTTACAGGGAAAAAACTGTAAAAAATACAAACACATGGAGGCTAAACAATACACTACTTAATAACCAAGAGATCACTGAAGAAATCAAAGAAGATACCAAAATATACCTAGGAACAAATGACAATGAAAACAGGAGGACCCAAAACCTATGGGATGCAGCAAAAGCAGTTCTAAGAGGGAAGTTTATAGCAATACAATTCTACCTCAGGAAACAAGAAAAATCTCAAATAAACAACCTAACCTTACACCTAAAGCAATTAGAAAATGAAGAAGAAAAAAACCCAAAGTTAGCAGATGGAAAGAAATCATAAACATCAGATCAGAAATAAATGAAAAAGAAATGAAGGAAACGATAGCAAGGATCAATAAAACTAAAAGCAGGTTCTTTGAGAAGGTAAAAAAAATGGATAAACCATTAGCCAGACTCATCAAGAAAAAAAGGGGGAAGGCTCAAAGCGATCAAATTAGAAATGAAAAAGGAGAAGTAACAACTGACACTGCAGAAATACAAAGGATCATGAGAGATTACTACAAGCAACTCTATGCCAATAAAATGGACAACCTGGAAGAAATGGACACACTCTTAGAAATGCGCAAGCTGCCAAGACTGAATCAGGAAGAAATAGAAAATATGAACAGACCAATCACAAGCACTGAAATTGAAACTGTGATTAAAAATCTTCCAACAAACAAAAGCCCAGGACCAGATGGCTTCACAGGCGAATTCTATCAAACATTTAGAGAAGAGTTAACACCTATCCTTCTCAAACTCTTCCAAAATATGTCAGAGGGAGGAACACTCCCAAATTCATTCTACAAGGCCACCATCACCCTGATACCAAAACCAGACAAGGATGTCACAAAGAAAGAAAACTACAGGCCAATATCACTGATGAACATAGATGCAAAATCCTCAACAAAATCCTAGCAAACAGAATCCAACAGCACATTAAAAGGATCATACACCATGATCAAGTGGCGTTTATTCCACTTGCAAGGATTCTTCAATATACGCAAATCAATCAACGTGATACACCATATTAACAAACTGAAGGAGAAAAACCGTATGATCATCTCAATAAATGCAGAGAAAGCTTTTGACAAAATTCAACACCCATTTATGATAAAAACCCTGGAGAAAGTAGACATAGAGGGAACTTACCTCAACATAATACAGGCCATATATGACAAACCCACAGCCAACATTGTTCTCAATGGTGAAAAACTGAAACCATTTCCTCTAAAATCAAGAACAAGACAAGGATGCCCATTCTCACCACTATTAGTCAACATAGTTTTGGAAGTTTTAGCCACAGTAATCAGAGGAGAAAAATAAATAAAAGGAATCCAATTCTTAAAAGAAGAAGTAAAGCTGTCACTGTTTGCAGATGACATGATACTATATGTAGAGAATCCTGAAGATGCTAGCAGAAAACTACTAGAGCTAATCAATGAATTTGGTAAAGTAGTAGGATACAAAATTAATGCACAGAAATCTATTGCATTCCTATACACTAATGATGAAAAATCTGAAAGGGAAACATTCCCATTTACCATGGCAACAAAAAGAATAAAACACCTTGGAATAAACCTACCTAAGGAGACAAAAGACCTGTATGCAGAAAACTATAACACACTGATGAAAGAAATTAAAGATGATACAAACAGATGGAGAGGTATACCACGTTCTTAGATTGGAAGAATCAACATTGTGAAAATGACAATAGTACCCAAAGCAATCTGCAGATTCAATGTAATCCCTATCAAACTACCAATGGCATTTTTCACAGAACTGGAACAAAAAATTTCACAATTTGTATGGAAACACAAAAGACCCCAAATAGCCAAAGCAATCTTGAGAAAGAAAAACGGAGCTGTAGGAATCAGGCTCCCTGACTTTGGACTATACTACAAAGCTACAGTAATCAATAGAGTATGGTACTGGCACAAAAACAGAAATGTAGATCAATGGAACAGGATAGAAAGCCCAGAGATAAACCCACGCACATATGGTCACCTTATCTTTGATAAAGGAGGCAAGAATATACAATGGAGAAAAGACAGTCTCTTCAATAAGTGGTGCTGGGAAAACTGGATAGCTACATGTAAAAGAATGAAATTAGAGCACTCCCTTACACCATCCACAAAAGTAAACTCAAAATGGAATAAAGACCTAAATGTAAGACCAGACACTGTAAAACTCTTAGAGGAAAGCATAGGCAGAACACTCTTTGACATAAATCACAGCAAGATCCTTTTTGACCCACATCCTAGAGAAATGGGAATAAAAACAAAAATAAACAAATGGGACCTAATGAAACTTAAAAGTTTTTGCACAGCAAAGGAAACCATAAACAAGATGAAAAGACAACCCTCAGAATGGGAGAAAATATTTGCAAAAGACACAACTGCCAAAGGTTTAATCTCCAAAATATACAAGCAGCTCAATATCAAAAAAACAAACAGCTCAATCCAAAAATGGGCAGAAGACCTAAACAGATATTTCTCCAAAGACAATATACAGATTGCCAACAAACACATGAAAGGATGCTCAACATCACTAATCATTAGAGAAATGCAAATCAAAACTACAATGAGGTATCATCTCACAACAGTCAGAATAGCCATCATCTAAAAGTTTACAAACAATAAATGCTGGAGAGGGTGTGCAGAAAAGGGAACCCTCTTACACTGCTGGTGGCGATGTGAATTGGTACAGCCACTATGGAGAACAGTATAGAGGTTCCTTAAAAAACTAACAATAGAACTACCATATAGCCCAGCAATATCACTGCTGGGCATATACTTTGAGAAAACCATTCAAAAAGAGTCATGTACCACAATGTTTATTGAAACACTATTTACATTAGCCAGGACATGGAAACAACCTAAGTGTCCATCGACAGATGAATGGATAAAGAAGACGTGGCACATATATACAATGGAATATTACTCAGCCATAAAAAGAAACGAAATGGAGTTATTTGTAGTGAGGTGGATGGACCTAGAGTCTGTCATACAGAGTGAAGTAAGTCAGAAAGAGAAAGACAGATACCGTATGCTAACACATATATATGGAATCTAAGAAAAAAAGAAATGTTGTGAAGAAACTAGGGGCAAGACGGGAATAAAGACACAGACCTACTAGAGAATGGACTTGAGGATATGGGGAGGGGGAGGGGTAAGCTGTGATAAAGTGAGAGAGTGGCATGGACA
>RJWK010042413.1:5476-19273 GCA_004363435.1 Platanista minor
TTTTTTTTTTTTTTTTTGGTTGTGCCGGGTCTTAGTTGCAGCCGGTGGGCTCCTTAGTTGTGGCATGCAAACTCTTAGTTGCGGCATGCGTGTGGGATCTAGTTCCCTGACCAGGGAATGAACCCGGGCCCCCTGCATTGGGAGTGCGGAGTCTTTAGCCAGTGCACCATCAGGGAAGTCCCCTGGATCCTTTTTTCTGATCCATTTCTTCCAGGGTCATAAACTCGTTCAGGCTGTTGCTGTATGAGGCCTATTCTTTTGAGCTATTCTATTTTGTTCCTCTCAGCTGAGTTGCTAGGCGAGTCTGGCTAGGTGTTGGATGATAGACCAAAACTGGAACTTGATCCAGATATGGCAGCAGCGGCTCCTGATCCAGCTCCACCCCCTTGCCAAAGCTAGCCCAGTCGGACTGAGACTTGTGAGGCAGGGAGATGTCATCCGAAGTAGGGGACTTAAGGCAGTTCCCCATATTCCGGGGCTTGAGTGTGTGATCTGTGTGCTGTTTTGACAGTCTTCCAACCTCATTCTTTTTTATTTTTTAATTAATTTATCATTTTAATTTATTTTTTAATTTTTAACATTTATTTTTTATACAGCAGGTTCTTATTAGTTACCTATTTTATACATATTAGTGTATATATGTCAATCCCAATCTCCCAATTCATCTCACCACCACCGACCCCCGCCCTGTCCCACTTTCCCCCACTTGGTGTCCATACATTTGTTCTCTACATCTGTGTCTCTATTTCTGCCTTGCAAACCGGTCCAACTGTACCATTTTTCTAGATTCCACATATATGCATTAATATACAATATTTGTTTTTCTCTCTCTGACCTACTTCAGTCTGTATGACAGTCTCTAGGTCCATCTTCGTCTCTACAAATGACCCAATTTCGTTCTTTATTATTGCTGAGTAGTATTCCATTGTATATACGTACCACATCTTCTTTGTCCATTCATCTGTCGATGGGCGTTTAGGTTGCTTCCATGACCTAGCTATTGTGAATAGTGCTGCAATGAACATTGGGGTGCATATGTCTTTTTGAATTATGGTTTTCTCTGGGTATATGCCCAGTAATGGGATTGCTGGGTCATATGGTAATTCTATTTTTAGTTTTTAAGGAACTTCCATACTGTTCTCCATAGTGGCTGTATCAGTTTACATTCCCACCAGCAGTGCAAGAGGGTTCCCTTTCCTCACACTGTCTCCCGCATTTGTTGTTTGTAGATTTTCTGATGATGCCCATTCTAACCGGTGTGAGGTTATAACTCATTGTAGTTTTGTTTTGCATTTCTTTAATAATTAGTGATGTTGAGCAGCTTTTCATGTGCCTCTTGGCCATCTGTATGTCTTCTTTGGAGAAATGTCTATTTAGGTCTTCTGCCCATTTTTTGATTGGGCTGTTTGTTTTTTTAATAGTGAGCTGTATGACCTATTTATATATTTTGGAGATTAATCCTTTGTCTGTTGATTCGTTTGCAAATATTTTCTCCCATTCTGAGGGTTGTCTTTTCGTCTTGTTTATAGTTTCCTTTGCTGTGCAAAAGCTTTTAAGTTTCATTAGGTCCCATTTGTTTATTTTTTTTTAAGGCTGCATTGTTCCTTTGCTTACTGATGAAAATATAAAAGTCAGAAGTTTTTGATATTATAAAACATGAAAGTAATGAACATTCCTGTGTGAACATCTTGGAATATATATGCTTTGTCTCAGTTAACTTCACTCAGAATGGGACTTCTGCATCAAAGAGTTTATGCCCTTATGCTTTTTGTGGATGTTGCTACATTGTACCAATTTATGGTTGTTCATGCAGGAAATACTTATTGAGCATCTGTTTTGTTTAAGCACTGTGCTGGGTGCTAGCAAAAAGAGTTGTGAAATTGTGTGAGTGAAGAGACTTGACCTGCCCTTTGTGAATTCTAACAGTCCAGAGAGGGAATAGACATTCAAGAATCATACTCTGCATGTAGAATTAGAACTCTGACAAGTGCCAAGGAGAGGAACATGGTACCATGAGAGCATATTTTAGGGAGGATTTGATCTCATTGTGGAGATGAGAGAAGGTTTATTTAGGGATGTTTCAGCTGATATCTGAAGGATGAGTAGGTATTAACCAGATAGGGACGTTGGGGAGAGATTTCTGAGCATAAGGAATAGCAAAAGACCGTATAAGAGGAAAGCATATGTTGTGTTGGAGGAACTGGCCAGGAAGGCAGGGCTGTTGCAGGGGGGAGCATGTGACTATAATGCAGCTACAAGTGTGGGTAGGAGCTCGATCTTGCAGGCTTATGTTTAAGGTTTCAGATTTTAAGAGTAATAGAAAAGCAGTGAACTTTTTTCGTTGAAGGTGAGTGTGTGGAACATACCCAATTGCATTTTCAACCTATCATTTTGCTACCGAGTGGAGAATTACCCTGCAGGGAGAAAGAGTGGAAGCGAGGAAACACGTTAGGAGACTTTTGTAGAAATTGGGCATAATGGTGGCTTGGACCAGGGTATGGTGGTCATTTTGGTCGAAAGATGTGGACAGATTCTAGAGGTATGTAGGCAGTATCATTGTTAGCACTGGTGGTGGGTTGAGGATGAGGGTGAGGGAGAAATAGCTGTCAGTGATGGTGATTCCTAAGTTTCTGGCTCCTATGGTTGGTTAGATAGGATTTCTTAGATATGATGTTAATATTTATCCTAATTTGTCTTTTGTTATTTGTTGGTTCTTGATGAATGCTCTGTCATATTAAGTCTCCTGTTTTGAGTGTACAAAGCATTTTGACCGAAACTGACTGTTGTTATGTTATCAGATAACTTTTTAACATCTGCCAGTTTGGTCCTGTATTTTATTCTCTTTCACTTATTAATTAAATTATTGTATTAATGTAAATAATTATATTAATAGATTTTCTAAAGTTGCGTTATCCTTGCATCCTTGGAATAACGCCTTTTTGTAGTCATGGTATATATCATTCTTTAATAATTATTGATTGGATGTGCTGATATTTTCTTAGGATTTTTTTTTTTTTTTTTTTTTTTTTTTGCGGTACGCGGGCCTCTCACTGCTGTGGCCTCTCCCGTTGCGGAGCACAGGCTTCGGACGCGCAGGCTCAGCGGCGTGTGGGATCCTCCCGGACCGGGGCACGAACCCACGTCCCCTGCATCGGCAGGCGGACTCTCAACCACTGCGCCACCAGGGAAGCCCTAGGATTTTTATATCTATATTTGTAAAGCGAAATTGGACCTTTTTTGCAAAAACTTGATTTTCTTTTCTTTATATTTACAAATGACTCGAATTTTGTTGTTTTGTAGATATTTGATTGATGTAGAAGGCATGTGGCCAGATGATGCAATTGAATGTAAGTATAAGGGTTGTCACTACTTTTCCCTTTTATAAAATTTGAAGGTAGAAATGTAGGGGAATTTCTCAAATTTTGGAAAAAGAGAAAAGTTTGTAATTCATTTGTTCTGACATAAGATAACCTTTTACCAAAAGTTTATAAAGGGATGTATTTGGAAATGGTGAGATATAACAGCCTGAATAATTAGTCAGTTTATTTCAGCATTTTTTTTCTTTCTAAAATTTATTATATTTATTTATTTTTGGCTACGTTGGGTCTTCGTTGCTGTGCGGGCTTTCTCTAGTTGCGGCGAGCGGGGGCTACTCTTTGTTGCGGTACGCGGGCCTCTCATTGTGGTGGCTTCTTGTTGCAGAGCACGGGCTCTAGGCACACAGGCTTCAGTAGTTGTGGCGCATGGGCTTAGTTGCTCCGTGGCATGTGGGATCTTCCTGGACCAGGGCTCGAACCCCTGTCCCCTGCATTGGCAGGTGGATTCTTAACCACTGAGCCACCAGGGAAGTCCCTGGATTTCAGCTTTGATCTGCTTTCCTTGGGAAAGATTTGCTTTTTGTACAGCTATTTCTAATGGCTCATCCGCTCCTCAGTATTCAATAGGAGCCGTGGACATTGCTTAGAAAGACAAAACTACATTGAAGACCTTCGGAATGGTCCCATCAGAAAGTAAGTTGCATTTTGTATGTGATATTTGCAGTTAAGGAAATCTATTTTTATATCATTTAAGTTGCACATATCCCTTCTTCTTATAGCTTGTTTACTTGCTGGAGGAAACCTAAACAAATAGGAATGGGGGGAGGATGGAATTGTTATCTTCACGGGCCAAAATATAGTCACTAAATTGGCTACTGAATTTGCAGACCAGTAATATTTTGTGGAAACATTCTGTTTGAGGAATCGGGATTCCAGTGTATCCAGGACAAGTGGTTTCGAAGACTCAGTGCATATGATGGAACCAGTTCACACAGCTAATAAGTCTGTTAACCAAGGACTGAAGTATAACCTACATCAGATCCCAGGTTACCCAACATCTCGGCATTTCCGTACCCAGACGCAAGATGTGCAGCAATCAGAAAGGTATCTCTGCTTTCCCTTTTTCTAGAATTGAAATAGAAATTAATATTATAAATTAGTGCAAACACATTATAATGTGAAGAACTGGTGTTTTCTTGCTGATCAGTGTCAACCAGGAGGTATTGTTTCTTCCATATTTTGCAATTAGAGCTGGCAAATCAAGTATAGGAGGGGGAATAGGTGATTTTTCAGAGGCAGTTGGGAAGAGGACTTAGAAATTTTCATTGATTCTTAAACTTAGTTTAAGCCAATAATTTGATGTGAGTGTCAGAAAGGATCTTACATTCTTAGGCTGCATTAATAGTGGTATAGTTTTCATAATAAAGAAGGTTGCTTTATTTAAAGAGTAAGTACAAATTATAGGGAAAATGGTAAAATTCCAGTAGAGAAACTTGCAAAGGGGTTGAACACATAAATCAAAAAAATACTTTTACTTGGGAAACAGGAGAAACCTCAGTACAATTAAACAACAACAGTTTTTGCTATTTTGCTATTAATTTAGCAAGTTTTTGACAAGGTAGTTCAGTGTATTGATTGTCAGGCTGGACCTGGGTTTGCATCCTGGCTCTGCTGTTCACCCTGTATGTGGTCTTGAGTAAGATCTCTAAATTCCTATTTTCTTATCAGTTAGATAGAAATTTTAATAATATTATAAATAAAATTTTAATAACATATACCTTGGGATTGTTGTTATTACATGAGTTAATAAAGTACTTTAGCACATTGTAAACTTTGTTTTCAAAAAGATGTTTTGGCATTTTTAGCAGATGTAAACATTTCAAAAAGGTGTTGCTTGTGTTGCCAGGGGCACTGAAAACTGGTATATCCCTCTTGAAACATAACTGTAATAGCCATAAAAATGTTCATACCTGGTAATTCCACCATGAGGTTACAGAAATACTTAAAAATATGGAAAAATCTACATGCATTTAATCATTTAGCACATTTCTCAAACTCCCTACTATGTATCAGACTCTGGACTAGGTGCTTAGGATACAGTTGTATATGTTCTGGGATGTTAATCCCAGCATTATTTACAGTAGTGGAAAAATTGGTAGCAGCTTGCATTTCTAACGATGAAGAATAGCTAAGTAAATTATTATATCCACACTCTGATATTTTATAAAGCCACTGAAAGTGATAGCTTACTTAATGATAAGTGAAAATAATAGGTTATGATTCAGCAGTCAAAAAAAGATGCTAGGGGGAAAAAGACAAAAAGTAAATATTAACCAGTTAACTTAGATTAAGTGGGATTGAGGGGTTTTGGGGGGTGTTTACTTTTCTCAGATTTCCAAATTTTCTTTTGTATGATTATATTAGATTTACTGATGTTGCTTTTGAAACAATTAAATTTTAATTTTCCAAATTTGCTGCATGTGCCATGGTTAGAATTTCTACATTTTATAATTTATATATGTATTTACTTATAAAGTGAAAATAGTTTCCTGGTTTCAAAAATAAATAGCTTATTCTGTTTCATGTCAACCCTGCCACACTTGGAGAGAATGTATCTGATTAGAAGAGTATGGGCATTTATCTCTATAGGGAAAGGTGGAAAGGCTTCTGGGAAGTGTGCCAAGGCATTGTGGTGGGTAATAGAAGTATATCATCTTAATTTACCTTCAAAATAATCCATGAAGATGGAAGGTATTATTAGTTCTATTTTATAAAGAACTACGAAATCCAAAGATTAAGCAATTTTATCTGCTAAAATCACACAGGTAGAAAACAGTAGAACCAGAATATCTATGTATAATTTTATAAAGCTTGTTATATATATTTATTAAAACTAATACTGGTGTGTTACTTTTGTTTTGTTTAAGGAAATTTTCACAGAATCAGAACATTTACCAGAGAGCCCATATTCCTCCTCCTGGTCCCCACGGAGAGGACTGTTTACACAGGAGGTACTCTTGGAATGTAAAGCCAAACGCCAGTCAAGCAGTGCAGAACAGAAGGTGGTATTCTGGCAGTTACTACAGACTACCCAATCCGACCTATTATAGATGGACCAAGTGACACAAGCCTACCCTGGAAATCTATCTGGAGACAGAACAGGACTGAAGACAGCCAGAGTGACTTTTTATAAGATCAGGTCAAATGAGGTTTATAATCTATTTTAGTGCTCCCTTATGTGTTCGAGCTTAAGGAAAAATTATATTGATACTTAGCTCTGCTGATAAATCTGCAGTATTTACAACAGCGAAGGAAATAATCTGTCATTCCAGTCTTAAATTTTTTTAAAGGAGGATGGTATTTTAGAACTGATAAAAGTAATAAAGAACATCCCTTGTAAATTATTTTTTAAAATTCTATCTTCCTTTTCTGGTGTATTTCCTTCTGACTAGACTTGTAATGTTAGTGTGTGTGTATGTGTGTGTGTGCAGAAAATTGATAGTGTTTTTGTCATGTTCTGTTATTACCCAGTCATCAGGGTATCTTCCCCCCGCCACCCCAAACCGTTCAAGATTTCTATTAAAATCTACCTAGGAGATAATCTCTTTAGAACCTAATCACTATGTTTAATTAGTTGTAGTATTTTTGTGATTAGACATTTCTTTCTTTCTTTTGGTGGTCTATTGTTGGATTTGACCAATTTCCTTTCACTGAATTGTCAGATACGCCATCTAACACTGGATAACCTTTTAGGGATTGATTGTCAATTGAACAGGAGAGACCAATTGATAAACGTAAATGCTAAATGCTGGGTAATTTACCTGACGGTAATTGTTAGCAACTGGGTGGAGCTACTCAGAAAACTTGAAAACTTTTATAGACTATAAAGGTTGCTTGATGAACAGAATAGCATGCGACATTTAAAGCCTGGAATATGTGGGGAGACTTGCATGGCTCCTTGTGTTGTTGCTTCTTTGTTGAACGTAACCTGCTGCAGTCTTCCTCCACTTGCCTCTCACAGTGGAATGGTGCCTTGACCTTGACTTTTTCTAAGTTGCCCCTTCTGCTAGTTTACCTCTGGAACACACAGCTGGATCATGTGGGAGGTGTTAATTATTTTTAGTTGCAGAGGAAGCCAGAAACCTTTGTTTGCTCAAGAAAGGGTCTAACTGTCATGATATCATAAGCCTTGGTAAATATTTGATGAATACTTGGGCAAACTGCCTTCATTTTTTTATTTTTTAAGTCTTTGATTTTGAAGTGTTGTATCATAGAAAGTCTGATACTGCATATTATAGTTGTTTTCTCTGTTCTGTGTTATAAATGAACATCATGTGGAACCTGACCCTAAGGAAGTGCTCTCTAACTCAATTACTCCGTGGTCTGTGTCTGATGAGCTCAGTCAGGTTGCTACCTTTCATCTAGGTGGTGGCTCAGAAAGTTTTTTTTGCCCACCACATTTAACAGAGATACAAGAGTTCTTCTTGCCAGAAGCCTGCTCTGTGGAATTGGTCCTTCGCATACATCGTGAACTCTCCCTTGGAAAGATACTGGAGCAGCAAGACAACTGGTGAGGCAAAAAAAGAACCACCAGGGACAGGCATGGGAGTCCAGCTAATTTAAGTTTTAAGGAGTTACTTGGCAAGCAGTTTCTGAGGAGGACATTGCCAGCAGAAGTGTCATCTTAAGCACTGCCACCTCTGCAAACCTTCTTTGATCGTGTTGTCCTCTCTGTCCCCATCCCATTTTATTTATCAGCACAGCTTATTGAAAACCAGTCTCCTTTTGCTATCTCGTGTCTCATTTATTCTTCAACACACTGTGTTTCTGGCTTCTGCTCACATCACACCACTGAAAGTCCTCTGGCTAACGGGACGAGCAACCTTTTTTAAAGGTCTTTAGTGGTCTGTTTAAGCTTTTAAATTTTTTATTTTTATTAAAAAAACACAGATAAGTATTGGGTTGGCCAAAAAGTTCGTTTGGGTTTTTCTGCAGGATGTTACTGAAAACCCAAATGAACTTTTTGGCCAACCCAATAGTTTAAAATTCAAATAGTTCTACCGAGATTTCTATGAAAAAGAGTAGTCTTCCCATCAGCACCCCTGCCCTATCCCCTGATTGTCACTCCCCAAGGGCAATCACTGTAAGTATTTTTGCATTATTTTCTACCCAAAGGCAACCACTTAAAGTATTTTAGCATTATTTTCTAATATGCTTCCATATTTAAATACTAGGCTTATATTACCACGTCTTGATTTTTCAGTTTCTGATACTATCTATTGACTTCCTACTGTGGAAGATGAGAATTTAGCTCTTTCACATCATCTGTCCACATACACACTTCTGTCCCCCTCATCTTTTCAGGATAGTTATTTTCCAACTTGTGGTTAAATCAGTATTCTAAGTTTATGTTATTTGCTAGGTAAGTATCATCCACCTCTGAACCATCGTGTACGAGTATGTTTCCATTCTTACACCATTTTGTCCCCTTCATTTTTGTTTGCGTCTTTTCCTATGAACCTATCGCTAATTCATCCTCCAAATCTCTAACACCACTGTAACATTTCTCAGTGTGGATAGGGTAAACACATCAGATTCTATTTTGTTTGAAATCTTTCCTGGATTGATTGGACTTGTTCTTGACCTGTTCTAGGTTGGGCACTGTTTTTAGTTTGCCAGGGCTGCCATAAAAAAGTACCACAGGGGCTTCCCTGGTGGCGCAGTGGTTGAGAGTCCGCCTGCCAATGCAGGGGACACGGGTTCGTGCCCCGGTCCGGGAAGATCCCACATGCCGCGGAGCGTCTGGGCCCGTGAGCTGTGGCCGCTGAGCCTGCACGTCCGGAGCCTGTGCTCTGCAACGGGAGAGGCCACGACAGTGGGAGGCCTGCGTACCACACACACAAAAAAAGTACAACAGGCTGGGTGGCTTAAACAACAGATGTTTATTTTCTAACAGTACTGGAGGCCAGAAGTCCAAGGTCAAGGTGTTGGCAGGGCTGGTTTCTTCTGAGGCCTCTCTCCTTGACTTGTGAATGGCCATCTTCTCCCTTGGTCTTCACATGGTCTTCCCTCTGTGTCTATGTCCAGATTTCCTTTTCTTATAAGGATACCAGTCATATTGGATTAGTGTCCACCCTAATGACCTCATTTAAACTTACCTCTTTAAAGATGCCATCTCCAAGTACAGTCACATTCTGAAGTCCAGGTGGTTAGGACAACTTCAACACATGACTCCTGCGGGAGCACAGCTCAACACATGACAGGCACGTTGGTTGTTCTCTACACCTGGGGCATAGCTCTTGCCCTGAGATTTCTCTTTGCCTTCACCCTGGTCCTTTCTTATACCCCTCTTCTGTTTCCTGGATCCACAGCTGCTGCGTTCATGGTTTACTTCCCTGTTTGGTGGAGCGTATCTTTCCATGGCTTCCCAAGGATTAATGGGATGTAAATTTTTTGAGGCTTTTGCATGTCTGAAATGGGTTTATTTTATTCTTCCACTGCATTGATAGTTTGATAGACTGTAAAATTTTAGTTAAGCACTTTAAAATGCATTTATTCATTGTTTTCCATAGTTCATTGTTGCTGTGTGAAGCCTTGTGCTATTCTAATTCCAGAACTTTCATTTTTGACCTGTAATTTTTCTTTCTGCAAGCTTTAGGATCTTTGTTTCAGGTGTCCTGAAAGTTCATGATATGACTTAGTGTGGGTATTTTTTAAATTCATAATGCTAGATACTAAGTGAGGTCTTCCAGTCTGGCAGGCTATGTGCATCGGTTCTGGGAAATTTTCTTTTCACTTTATCTTCTCTATTTTCTTTTTGGGAAACTTCTATTAGTTGACTATTGGATTTTCTGAAGTGTACCTCTAAGTTAATTATATATATTTTTTACTTTCCATTTTTAATCTTTCTTTTCTTCTTTTTTTTAAATCACAAGAATTTTCTCAGCTTTATTTCCACCCTTCTGTTGATTGTTTAGGTTTTCTGCTACATATTGTATACATATTTTTTCTACTATTTGTTTTTTAAAAAAAAATACATTTATTTATTTATTCATTTTTGGCTGCATTGGGTCTTTGTTGCTGCATGCGGGCTTTCTCTAGTTGCGGGAAGCAGGGACTCCTCTTCGTTGCAGTGCGTGGGCTTCTCATTGCAGTGGCTTCTCTTGTTGCAGAGCAGGGGCTCTAGAGTGCACGGGCTTCAGGAGTGGTGGCACGTGGGCTCAGTAGTTGTGGCTGGCGGGCTCTAGCGTGCCGGCTCAGTAGCTGTGGTGCACGGGCTTAGTTGCTCCGCGGCATGTGGGATCTTCCCGGACCAGAGCTCGAACCTGTGTCTCCTGCATTGGCAGGCAGATTCTTAACCATGGTGCCACCAGGGAAGCCCCCTGCTATATGTTTTTAATCTCCAAGAGCTAGCTCTTCTTTTCTGAATGGTTTTTCCCCCAGGTACTTCATTCTTTTATTTTTTTAAATGAATGCATTATCTTTCCTCTCTCTAAAGTTATCAATTTTTAAGTTTCTTCTGTTCCCTGTGTCAGCTGTTTTTGTTTTTGTTTTTTTTCCTGTTTGTTGATGCCTTTCTCTCCTGGTAGATGTGATCTTGAAATATCTGGTGATCTTTGCCTGTCATTTAGTACTTAAGATAGAGGCAGTCAGAGCTGATGGAAGTGTATGGTAGACTTGTAATAAGGTGGTCAGTCACCTTGACTTTTTTGTTTAGCTTCCCCTTGCTGCACACAATTAGGTTTTATTTTTCTCCATTCTGAGAGTTAATATCTTTGAAATTTTTATTGCTCTCTCTCTCTCTGTCTACCATTCATCATCCCTCCCATTCTCTTGTGAGTTCTTAATCTTTAGGAGTCTTATCTTCTTGGTAGGGTTTGACTAGAGAGTAGAGATATAGGCATGAGTTCAATCTAGCCAGTGTAATGAGACTTTGCCAGTTAAATTGGTTTTGGGTTTAACCTCAGTCTGGTAAGCTTGATTTTTATACATCATGTTCCAGGAGTGTAGGCTAGTGCCCTAAGTCTGATTTGGACCCACAAAATCAACTACAAACACTGCTGCTAAGGAGGTAGGCCCTATCTAGATCCTGTCTGAACCACCTTTCTAATGTAATTGTAACAACTGCCCCAGAATTATGTCCCAAAACAAGTCTCATTAATGTTATTCCCCTCTTGGAAATCTTTAATGGCTTACGGCCTTCAGAAACCATTTCCAACTCCTTGTCAGGGCCCTGTGTGGTCTGACTCCCAGCTGACTTTTCAAAGCCTCTGCTGTGTTCCACTCCATTCTTCAGTGTGCCAGCCGTTTCTTGACCACAACATTATACATGTTTATGCCACGGTATCTTTGCCTTTCAGGTTGTTCCCTTGGCTATAATGGCTCTCCTATAGCCTCTGTGAACAAATCATTCTTGAAGCCCCCTCTCCTCAGTAGAGCCTTCTCTCCCAACCCTACCCCCCTACTGAATTACTCCTTTTTCTACAAGGTACCTTGTATCACTATTTAGCATTTATTTCATTTATATCTCCTGTTATGTGAAACACAGGTTCTAAGAATGGTCTCACATTCCCTCAATCTCCTCCTTCTCCCTGAAGGTGCCATCTGCCACGTGGACCACACTCCCCTGTTTTGCCTTTGCCAGCAAACCTAATTAGCACTCTCTAAGCTGACTAGAGCCCAAGTTAAACTCTGGGCCTCCATACCAAGCCCTCTCCATTCTCAGCCATCCCTCCATGTTAGAGTTGGAGGAAATGCTACATATCAGGCCACAACTCTGGCTTTCTGAGCTGCCAGAGAAGGGTGAGATGATGCACAGAAGTGTAGAGGAGTTGGCTCCCATGGAAGGAGCCTTGATTAATGAAATGCGTAAGACAGGAGGCAGCCTGGCAGGCAAATTCCCGCTTCTTTCTCCCTTCTGTGGATTACTCTCAGGAATGGTTTTTCCTTTCAAGCCTCCCAAAGAAAGTTCAGCCTGCTGAGTGAACACATATACCAAACATCCTGTGTGTCTTTTTGTCTCATTGTGAAGCCTGTTCCTCACCCTCACAACTCTGTTCTTACATACTCCAAATAAAATACCAGCATTTTAATCCTTGCCTTAGGCTCTTCTTTCTAGAGGACCTCAGGAAGACAAATGTAACACATTTAAAATTCATAAATGTAGGGACTTCCCTGGTGGCACAGTGGTTAAGAATCCACCTGCCAATGCAGGGGACACGGGTTCAAGCCCTGGTTCAGGAAGATCCCACGTGCCATGGAGCAACTAAACTTACTGTGCACCACAACTACTGAGCCTGCACTCTAGAGCCTGCGAGCCACAACTACTGAAGCCCATGCTCCACAACAAGAGAAGCCACTGCAATGAGAAGCACACACACTGCAACAAAAAGTAGCACCTGCTCGCCACAACTAGAGAAAGCCTATGTGCAGCAATGAAGACCCAATGCAGCCAAAAATAAATAAATAAAATTTAAAAATAATAAAATTAATAAATTATTTGTTAATAAATCTGGCAGTCCTAGCTGTTAATTTTTCAACCATGCATATGAGACCAAGAAGTACCAGAGCTCTTCCCACTGACTTGACACTGAGATTCTACAAATATTTATACCTTTTAGGAATACAGAGACGTCAAGTAACAGTTTATCAAGAAATACAGGTTTCACTTGGGGGGTTATTTTCACATGACACAGGAATGGTTTCAGTTGCTCACATTCTTACCAGCACTTATATTGTCAGTTTTTTCATTTCTTTGAGCTGTTCTAATACAGATGTAGTGTTGTCTCGTGATTTTTAAAACAGCTTTAGAGATATTGACGTATGATACACTGTACAACTGTTAAAGTGAACAGGTTGATAAATCTGACATGTATACATCCATGAGACTATTACCACAATTAAGATAGAACACATCTATTGATATTACCCCAAAGATGCCTAGTGCCCCTTTGTAATTCTTTTCCACCCCAGGCCCCCTACCCAAGCCACTGGTGATTTGCTTTGTCACTATAAATTAGTTTTATATAAGTGGAGTCATACAGAATACACTATTTTTATGTCTGGCTTTTTTCTTTCAGCATGACTATTTTGAGATTTATCCATGTTATTTTATGTAGCAATAGTTGATTTCCTTTTTACTGCCAGGTTGTATTCCATTGTATGAATATACAGTTTGTCCGTTCACTTGATGAACATTTGGGTTGTTTCTAGCTTTTGGTGGTCACAGACAAGTCACTGATCTGGGACAACTTTTTTTTTCTATGTCTATTTTTTAATTGACTTTACTGAGGCATAATTTTATAAAATGTACTCTTTAAAAGTACATAATTTGATGAATTTTGACAAATTCATACTCCCTTTTAACTAACACCACATCAAGATATAGAACATTGGGGCTTCCCTGGTGGTGCAGTGGTTGGGAGTCCGCCTGCCGATGCAGGGGACACGGGTTCATGCCCCAGTCCGGGAAGATCCCACA
>RJWK010042414.1:0-19149 GCA_004363435.1 Platanista minor
TTTTTTTGCGGTACACGGGCCTCTCACTGCTGTGGCCTCTCCCGTTACGGAGCACAGGCTCCGGACGTGCAGGCCCAGCGGCCTCGGCTCACAGGCCCAGCCGCTCCGCGGCATGCGGGATCCTCCCGGACCGGGGCACGAACACGTGTCCCCTGCATCGGCAGGTGGACTCGCAACCACTGCGCCACCAGGGAAGCCCGAACCTGTGGTTTTTTTGAAGCGAAAGTCTGCTGCAGTATAATGCTATAGGAAGCATCATAGCCCTGAAAAACAGAGAAAAAAGGAAGTCCTTCCAGTGGGCAAAACATTGGAGTGTACATCTGATTGTCTGTATTGCCTAGATACCAGGCTGCCTTTGACTAACGGTTTGACCATTTGGTGACTAGGAAAGGGTTGGGTAAGTGATATGTGTCTCTGAATGGGCAAAGTTATCCTATGTGAATGTTCACGAAAAGAAATCCATTGCAGAGGAAGCTCTCAATAATGAAGTAGATAGACAACTATCCTGTGAATATTAATCAGCCTCTTTCCTCTGCCATTGTATGTCTTGTTCAATGGGCTCATATTTATAGTGACAATCACATCAAAGATAAGAGTTTATATGAGAGCTGAATGCAAGGCTTTATCTTCACCAGAGCTGATCTGGCTATTGCATTTCGGAGTGCCTGAATTGCCACCAGGAAGGTTCAACACAATCCAGGAAATAACTCCATTCCCTAGTGAAACCAACCAGCTATCTGGAAACAGGTTGATTATGTTATCTGATTCTATTATAGAGTGGGCAATAATTTCTCATCACTGAAATAGATATTTATTTTAGATCTGGGTTCTTCTTTTATCACCACACTTCTGCCAAGACAACTATAATTGGACTTAATGAATGCCTCATACACCATCATAATCATCTTATGTAGTATCACATTGCTTTTAACGAAGGAACTCGTTTTACAGCAAAAGAAGTACATCAGGAAGTTCATGTTCATGGAATTTACTGGTCTTACTACAGAGTTCAATAACCAGAAACTCTTGGCATTATAGATAATTTTAATGTCCTATTGAAGACTCAGATAAGGCTTCAGCTAGGAGACAGCAATCAAAAGTTTGGGTACTGTCCTGTAGAGTGAGGCATATGCTTTATGACAGTAACCTATATATGTTATCTGAAATCGAGAGGAAGAAGAGAGGGTGAATTTTGAAAGGAGGAAGTTATAAATATCAACTGTGGTCTCATAACCATTTAGAGACATAAAAACTGTAGCAACTATGCATTTTTCTCTTGTTTTAAGTGTACACACACACAAACATATATACATTTGTGTGTGTTATGTATTTCAATTTTTAATTTTTTTCTCTTCCTCTTTCCCTTACTATTTTATAGAAGAGTATTGAGGAAGATAACTTTACAAATTTGTCTCTACAGAATATTCCTGAATTGGAAGAGGAATTAATACCCCAGCCCCAGAGATGGACACAGTTACTGACAGGACATTCTTTGCCTTGGCCAGTATCCTCCTTGGCCACATTTAAAATGAGAATTGACAAAGTGAGAGAGTGGCATGGACATATATACACTACCAAACATAAAATAGATAGCTAGTGGGAAGTAGCCGCATAGCACAGGGAGATCAGCTCCATGCTTTGTGATCACCTAGAGGGGTGGGATAGGGAGGGAGGGAGGGAGATGCAAGAGGGAGGAGATATGGGAACATATGTATATGTGTAACTGATTCACTTTGTTATAAAGCAGAAACTAGCACACCATTGTAAAGCAATTATACTCCAATAAAGATGTTAAAAAAATTAAAAAAAAATGAGAGTTGAAGAAAATGCTTTTAGGTGCAGCAAAGTTTCTATATCTTGTTTCTTGCTGGTTTTGGTCTGTTAAACTGCTGTGGTTCTGGGTCTGATAATGGTTTCTTTTGCAATACAGTTCCCTCACAGATTTAGTTAGGCCTACATCTTTGCTTAATTATTTATTTACTTATACCATTTATACCTTACAATTTAATTTTTATGTTAAAGAAAACCCATTCAGGTTTGTGATTCAACTACAAGAAGGGTTAAAATTACCTTGAAATGGATATGGTGACTGATTGGACTATTTGTCTCCCTTTTTGGGGAAAAAGTGAGAACATCTTTGTTTGTAAGAATGATAATCGCAACATGTTTGGCAGAAGCAATTATGTTGCTATTAATTTGGTATGGAAGTTTAAATATGGGAAGAAGGGTGAAAATGTGTCCTAAGTAGTCCAGAGGGTGAACTCTTCAAGTTATTTGTTGGCCATGCACTCCATTGTTGCCCTTCTGGACTCACTCCTATTTCCAAGGGGACTGGCAGCCTGTAAACTACATTTACCAGACTTCCTTGCCAGCTGGCTTCCACTTAGGTGTTGCCAGTAAGAGGCTGTGGCAGTACATTTGAAAAAGGGGCAAGGGGAAGACACTCTCTTTTTTCTCTCTCTATTCTGGTGATGATTTTGGCAGCAGCAGCAATACTGGGTAAGTGAAGGCTCCTGGATTTATAGTCAGGAATAAATAAAGCTCCATCAGCAACAGTGAATGATGCAGCAGTACAGTGTTCATGGGCACTGGCTCAAGCAACTGCAAAAACAGCAGAAACAGCAGGTGACTATGAGGTAGCTAAATTTCATAGCATTAATAGGTGTGTGGGTCCTGGCTTCCTACAAAGAGGTAGTGATTGCAGTTCCAACAGCAGTAGCAGCAGCAGTAGCTGTCACTACTCCAGCAACTTTAGTGGCATTTATATCATGAGTTTTGATTAGTAACTATTTTTTCTTTTCACCCCAACAAATGTATTACTTTTGTAACCAACACCTATATCAATTTTTTTCTGTTTCAAATATTTAGTATGTTTATTTTTCCCAGTTGGATGCTGAGTTACAGAAATACACATATATGATACCATTTACTTACAAGAACATGACAAATGATACTCTATATTGTTAAAGTATATATACATTGTCAAAAAAGGTGTTAAAACGGCTCAGAAATGGTAAACTCCAAATATTGGATATGGGTTATAGAGTGAGAGAGAAGAATGTGTTTAGGAAGTGCATGTTAGGTTTCAACTATTTTGTTAATGTTTTATTTCCTGTTCTGGATGGGAGATAAGCAAATATTCATTAGATGGTTATTTATTCATTTTTTAATAATTGAAACATAATACATTAAAATAAAGATCAGTACTGAGATGATTAAAAAAGCATATTCTTCAGTATACTACTCATAAATATAGTTTAAAAATAGTTACAAAAATTCAATTAGCAAATATCTCATAGAGGTTAAGACCTATTAGTGTTTTTAGAAAAGGAATTATTATGTATTTATAAATCTTAAACATTCAGAGTAATGTAAAATAAACTTAAGTCATTGCAAATTGTTTTGTTTTTCAGTGATTATAATGATGATCTATTTTGTCTTTATAAAGATAATTTAATGCATATTATTGCTTTCTTTTTTTCTTTTTACATTTTAGGCATTGTGTTTGGTCTTGTAGATCTGAGCACTGACAATTTTCAGAAGGAGAATCATCTGAAAACCACTGAGAATTTAGTGCTGTCATTGACCTATGATATTTCATCTTGCCTGGTAGTAGTGTTTATAGCATATTATGGAGGGAAAGGAAACATACCAGGATGGATTACAGTTTCCTCCTTTTTAGTAGGATCTGCATCATTTTTATTTGCTTTTCCATACTTTAGTGGTGGAAATTATAAAATGATGGTAGAAACTGAAGGTAAGATTTTAAAAGATACTATCATACATCAAATCATTATTCATTTAAACCATTGGCTCTGGGAACTTAAAATAGACTGTGATATTTATCTGTCTGTACATTCATTCATCTGTATCTATTTATATGATCAAGTTTATTAAGCTAATTAATGGTAGCTCCCTGGTAACATGTATGTCATTCTCCCATCTTCTCATGATCATATACCCTTTCATCTAAGAGATGGGTCTAGTAAGATGAAAGAATATTTTGGATGATATTTGGGATAATATTTGGGATAATTATTTTGTGAAATTGGTTTTCTTTTATCAATTTTCATATATATTATGTCTTTTTATTTATGTCTTCCACAGTATACTTAAATTGATCCCTTTATTTTGACCTCAACACACATATACACAAGTACAAAGACAAAGATAACCAAACTTACACAGACACACACAAAAAGTCAGAACTTTTCTAGCTACTTCCGCCATTTCAAAATGGGTGCTGCCCTTTGACACAGGACTTCGAATCTGGAAAGATTGGAGGCTTCTTTGCTTTCTTCGTTTTTTTTTTTTTTTTTTTTTTTTTTTTGATTTATTCCACAATTTTTTGCTACTCCCAGGAGATAAAAAGGCTATTTGAAGTTCATAGCACTATTTCTGACACTTTTGTGTCAGGGACTTTCTTGTTATGCATAGGCTTATAAAAGTGTTGGAATGCATTTACCAGTTTTGGAAACTTTAAACTGGGCTTTAGCAAGAAGTGATGGGAAAGGCATGAGGATGTCTCTATATGTGTGTATGTGTGTATATACATGTTTATAATGTTTAAAAGTATGTTTGTGATGTGTGTTTATGCTGTGTGTTGACAATATAAATAAAAATAGTTCATATTAAATATAATTTATATAAGATATTTAGCTATATATACTATAATTCATATTATAAATAATATACTGATATGTATATGATATATATCATATAATTTATGAAATCTAATATTCACATATATTTATAATCTGTTTATTATATTTGTAGACTATATGTAGAATAAATACATTTATTAATTTATAGAATATATTTGCAATATATTTATTATATTTGTATAATGGACAGTTAATTGAATTAGAAGATGACTTATGGGAAGAAGGGAATGGATAACACTTTACTCCTATTCTTCCCTTAACCCTGTTCTGGTCAGAAAGGGTGAAAAGTTAGGAAGCACTGCTTGAGACATTAAAAATGCTGCTTGATGAGTACCCAGGAGTAATGAGAGTAGAAATAGTACAGTCTTTTGTCCTTTGTGTTTTCTTTATAGTATCTACATTCTACATATTTTATTTTCTGATTGTGATTAGGAACGTGTAATTTATCTAACAATAACCATTCAGTGTATTTACTGGGTAACCCTCTGCTTGTTGTTAGAGAAGCAGAAATAAAGTAAATAAATGGTCTTTGCAGGTAGAAGTGCTTATTTCATACACACATCTATGCAGTGCAGATATTTCACTCATTTTGTTGAAAAGTTTAGTTCTTACATAACTAATTTTCTACTCTATGTACATACTTCAGTTTATGTATGTATATATTTTTAATTCCTGTATTTTATTCTTTCATCCTTTTTGGGGGGGGGGTCCTTCTCTTATTCTTTTCTGAATATCTCTCCTTTCTATTCTCTATTTTCCCCAGTTACCTGCCATACTCATCTTCCTGTATGACTGGCCTGAACCTTGGAGCAGTCCATTTATCACCACCTTACACTCCCTTTCTCTGCCCCCTCTACTCCATCTCAGTTTTCTGTACTAATGACAAATTGGTCTTCAGTCCCTATGCATCAGCTAACATGTAGAAATCATAGTAAACCAAATCCTTGAGGAGTTAAAACTAATTTTCTCCTCTAGTTCATGCAGACAGTTGTATCACACTCTGATCTTTAGTTTCTAGATCTCTACATATAATTAAACACCCAACATATCCATGGTTGCAGTGCACTGTCATGTTATTAAGAACTTCCTAAATATCTGTTATCTCACTGTTTGATTATATCCACTAATTCTTCTAACTCAGTCATATAACAGAAACATCAGTTCTTTCCTTTCATTGGAACCTTTAGTGTATTGACGTCTACTTTCTCCCTTTATCAGATTCTCCTTGTTGTTACTTTCTTTCATTTGTAGCTTATTTTATGTTCCTTAATATGACATGTTAGACTATTTCAGACATACTCTAATCATTATACTAAGCTCTCTGTCCCATTGTTCTTTCTTGTTCCTGGTCTGGAAAACTTTTGATCCAACCATATACCTTTCTTTTATATCTATATCTGGGCTGCTGATGAGTGTTTTAGAGAAAGATCACACAAGAGGACAGCTTAGTCCCACAATGAATTTGTTACTTTCAACCTCAGTTATGCTTTCAAATGGATCCATTCCCCTGATTTTTTTTTTTTCAGTTCCCTTCTGTAATTCACAACAAAGATTTTTGATTTTCCTCGTGTCTTAGTTAGTTTGGGCTGCTATAACAAAAATATCATAGACTGGTTGGTTTAAAAAACAGAAATTTATTTCTCACCGCTCTGAAGGCTGAGAGTCCAAGATCCAAGTGCCCTTCTTCACTTTAAAAAATCCCTTGTTTGGACTATAATTTCAAGAAGGGCACTAAAAGATTACTTTTATCCTACTGGTAGAGACATTTGTTTTCAGATGTTGGGCAGCAGGAATCTCAGGACCATGATCCTTAGGAGAAGGGAAACAAGTTGAATGTTTTTTTTTCTAGAAGGAGACAAGAGTAGTAGATTAGGGACATACTTGATTATGAGGAGGGTGAAGGACCTACCTGAGTTTAATAATCATGCATTCAAAGTGAGATTTGCATCGTTGCGTGTTTCCCTCCAGCCTCATTCAACTTTGAAAGCGTGGGTGTAGAGTAGGGAGAAGAGTTTAATTTGACCAGGGCTGAAGTTTTACTAAGGGATTGCATGATGTGAAAGAGAACAAAGGATTTAAAAGTGTTAAGATGATAATGAGAGAAGTAAAGAGATGAAGGGGACATTGAGATAGTGAAAAGGAGCAGGATCAATGGATTGATTATAGGTCCTGGTGAGTTTTAAGGATTGTAGCAGCTGGGTTACTAGAAGGAGTGATCTGGAAAAACAGAGAGAGTTTGAGTGTAGGATGCTTACAATTAAGGAAGGTTTGTAGTTACTGTTTCTGAAAGTTTAAAATGAGTAGCTAGGGTAAGTGGAATACAGGTACATGAATGGAGAGGAGTTCAAGGAACTAAGAAGCTAGGGTGTTGGAAATATCAGATTGATACTGATATCACCACAAGTTAATATGTCTATGTAAAATTGAATCATCAGTATTTTGGATCACAGTTATAGAGACCTCCTCCCATTTGACGTGGGATCAAGTTTCATTCTCTGTGGTTACTGAACCACCTGAAAATTTCCTTTTGTGTACTATCTTGCAATCTATACTATTACCAGTTTTCCACTAATATTGTAAGAGCATTTGTTAAATTCCAGTCAAAATAGACAGTCAGAATGATCTAATTAGCATTACCTGGATCTACCAATCTAATGACAAATGTAATTCCAACAAACATTTATTTACTATTGATTTACAACCATGTGAATTTGAAAAAGCATAAGAAATACACTGTCACCTAAAGGAATTTAAAATCTAGTACATTACCATATAATGACTAACAGAGAAATTTTTATTATATAGTGCCTTGTCTTTATGCACCTGTATTCTAGAAGTTAGTGGGTCTGAAATGGGAAACTATTTAGTGACACGAAGTTAATGTGAAGATTGCTGAAGAAGTGGATCTAGAACTAAACTCAGAAGGTAATCTTTAGTAATTCAGATAATTTAGAACATTAGAAATACTTTTACCCTGGGGTCAAAACTCAGGGGTACCAGATGCCAAATTTAAGAGGAATATGTGTGTATGTGTCTGTGTATATACATATATACATGTATGTATATATATACTTATGCACACATAAGTATATATATACATATAATCATGCATACACGTTTATATTTGGTTTATAATATGTGCATATTTTCCAGTATTCCCACAAATTTTCTTTTATCGTTGCTTTTTTTCTGAGAACGTGATGATTGATTATAGAACTACTACATTCAATATAAATGAGAGTTAACTAAAATAAAAGCATAATGGTGGAAATAGCTTATAAAAGGTAAAACATTTCATAGAAGATACTGCATATTTGTTGTATGTTTAACTTTTGACTCATTTAACAAAAATATAATTATCTTTTCAAAAGATATTTGCCAAGAAATGAAGATGGTCAAGGCTTGCAAGAAAGCTTCATTATCATTCCAATCAAAATATGTGACTTTCTTCATCCTTGGGCAGACTGTGCAGGGAATAGCAGCTATACCTCTTTATGTCCTTGGAATAACCTTTATTTATAACAGCGTTGCCGCACACTCAGCTGGTATTTATCTAGGCAAGTTATTTCCCCTTCTAATATGATTTTTATATATTTTCATCCTATCAACCTATTTAGGCTGTAGTTCATTTCGCTAGGAAAAAAAATCTCAAATTACCAGATTAAATTGCTCGAGTAGTTGTATGTTTTAACTTTAAGGATATAGTGGGGTATCACTTCTTGGCCTTTTGGCTAATATCAAGGATATAGTGGGATGTTGCTGCCATAATGTCCATAAGGGAATAGAAACATTGTTTATGCTTGCTTAGAGCAAGATTCAGTGTGGTGCTGAAATAATCATTACTAAGCTCTTTACATACATTAACACAATCATTTTGGGGAGCTTTGATATTTTGAAGTTAATGAAAACATAATCTCATTCATCCTATCAAGGAGAGGAGTGACGTGCTATTTAATTAACTACAGTGTAGTATCCTCTATTTATAATATTTCATGCTAGTGTATCACACAATAAGTAGCCCTGGGGTACAGTAATCTGTACCTCTTTGTATTGTAATAGCTTCTGGTCCTGGTAGATCATCTACTTATACAGGGTTGTCTAACTATCATTTTTGGAAAAAAATTTAAAGTTGTTTTTACATACTTATTGTGAAGGTCACTTAACAGAAAATAACATTTTTCACCAAAATAATAATTTTTCCACCAGAGGTAAGGAAAGTCATGTCAATAAACTAAATAGATAATATTCATATTTATGTTTGTTTTTAGAAAAAAAGTTGCAGCCATTCATTACCGTTGGCTGATGGTGGCAACAAATCTGTTTGTTTTACTTTTGGTTCTACTGAATAGCAGTTAAAACACATGTATGCATTACAGAGAGTAGCTTACTTTATTGCTACCTCCTGCCACCCTGGCAGCTAAAGTGAAGGATGCAAAGGTGATGTTTATGTTAAAGTATCATCTTGCTTTAGTACCACAAATTAAATTGAAATAAGACCCATTGAATCTGTATTAGATATATGTATATTTATTTATATTACATTAATATATAGATTAAATAAGGTACAGTGAATTACAAAATTATCTGAGTTTTTCTAATATGTGCATTGAATAATATGTATGATGATAAATTTTGTGTGTCAGCTTGGCTAGGTTATGGCAAGCAGTTGTTTGGTCAAACACCAGTCTAGGTGTTTCTGTGATAATTTTTAGATGTGACTAATATTTACAATCAGTAGACTTTGAGTCAAGCAGATTACCCTTCATAATATGGGTGAGCCTCTTCCAATCAGTTAAAGCCTTTCAGAACAGACTGAGGTTTCCCAAAGAAGAAGCAATTCTGTCTCCAGACTACAGTGTAGAAACTCTGCCTGAGTTTTCCCATGCTGCTGGCCTGCCCTGTAGATTTAAGACTTAATTATGGACTCAAGACTATAACATTAACTCTTACCTGGATTTCCAGCCTGCCAGCCTGCCCTACAAATTTGGATTTGCCAGCCCTACAATTTCATGAACCACTTCCTTGAAATCTCTGCCTCCCTCTCTGACTCTCTGTCTCTTACTGTTTCTGTCTCTCATTTCTCTCTCAATATCCTATTGGTTCTGTTTCTTTGGAGACTAATAGAATATTCCATGAAACTTTCAGAAATAATCCACTGCAGTGAGATAATTTTTATCTTTTTACAACAAAGTTGGGTTATGTAGTTGTTTGATGTTCAGTGTCCATTTTATAGGCCTTGTGGAAGCTGCAGGAATACTCGGATATGCTTTGGGGTATGCAATAGGAGCACCCTTAATTAAGGCCTCTGTGAACAGTACTTTTGAGAAAAGGTAGGCTGTTTTTTTTTTTCCTCTTTTTTTTCTGTTTTACATGGTATAAAATATTGGATGGATACTGTAGTTTGTAAATATATAATTTGTAATAACTTTTAAAAATATGTAAATGTGACTGATATGCACATATGTATACATATAAATTATCTAAAATACACATTTTATCTTTGCTGTTTGAAATATAGTTCAAAAAACAACTTATAGTGACAACCATACTACTATTTCCACATATAGTTTTTTTTTTTAATTGAGGTATAAAACACATAGTGTAAAATTTACCATCCTGACCATTTTTAAGTGTATAATACAATAATGTTAACTATATGCATAGTGTTGTGTAACGTATCTCTAGAATTTTTTCGTCTTGCAAAACTGAAACGCTATATCCATTATACAACAACTTGCCATTTCCCCCTTCCCCCCAGCCCTGGCAGTGATTCTTCTACTTTCTGTTTCTAAGAGTTTGACTACTTTAGACACGTCGTATAAGTGGAATCATGAAGTAATTGTCTTTTTTTGACTGCCTATTTCACTTAGCATAATGTCTTCAACGCTCATCCATGTTGTAACATATAACAGTATTTCCTTCTGTTTTAAGGCTAAATAATATTTCATTGTACGTATAAACCACATTTTCTTTATCTATTCATCTGTCAGTTGATCTTTAGGTTAATTCAACCTCCTTTTGGCTATTGTGAATAATGCTACAATTAACATAGGTGTGCAAATATCTCTTTGAGACTCTATTTTCAATATTTTTGGGATATATACCCAGAATTGTTAGATTGTATGGTATTTCTGTTTTTAATTTTTTTTTGTTTTGTTTTTTTTGTGGTACGTGGGCCTCTCACTGTTGTGGCCTCTCCCGTTGCGGAGCACAGGCTCCGGACGCGCAGGCTCAGTGGCCATGGCTCACAGGCCCAGCCACTCTGCGGCATGTGGGATCTTCCCGGACCGGGGCACGAACCCATGTCCCCTGCATCGGCAGGCGGACTCTCAACCACTGCGCCGCCAGGGAAGCCCTGTTTTTAATATTTTTGAGGAACTTCCATATATATATATATATTTTAACAGCCATCCTAATAGGTAGGTATGAGGTGATATATCTCATTGTGGTTTTGATTTTCATTTCCCTGATGATTAGTGATGTTGAGCATCCTATCACATACTTGTGGGCCATTCATATATCTTCTTTGAAGAAATATCTATTCAAGTCCACTGCATATTTTTAAAATCAGATTTTTGTTTTTGTTGAGTTGAGGCAGTTCTGTCTATATTCTGGATATTAGCCCTACTCCAGATACATGGTTTGCCAATATTTTCTCCCATTCTATAGTTTTTCTGTTCACTCTGTTGATTGTTTCCTTTGCTGTGCAGTTTTTAAGTTTGATGTAGTCCCATTTCTCTAATTTTTTTTGTTGCCTGTGCTTTTGGTAATTGCCAAATCCAATGTCATGAAGCTTTCTTTGTATGTTGTCTTCTGGGAGCGTTATTGTTGCAGGTTTTATGTTTAGATCTTTAATCCATTTTGAGTTATTTTTGTATATATTATAAGGAAAGGGCCCAACTTCATTCTTTTGCACATGAATATCCAGTTTTTCCAGCACCATTTATTGAAAAGATTATCCTTTCCCTGTTGTGTATTCTTTTCATCCTTGTAAAAGATTATTTGTCCATATTTATGAGAATATATTTCTGGGATCTTTATTCTCTTCCATTGTTCTATATATCTGTCTTTATATCAGTACCATACTGTTATGATCACTATAGCTTTGTAATATATTTTGAAATCAGGAGGTGTGAAGCCTCTGTCTTTATTTTTCTTTCTTGGGATTGTTTTGACTATTTGGGATCTTTTGAGATTCCATATGAAATTTTAGGATTTTTTTTCTATTTCTGAAAAAAATTCTGTTGAGGTTTTGATAGGGATTGCATTGAATCTGTAGACCACTTTGGGTATTAAGGGCATTTTAACAATGTTGAGTCTTAAAATCCATGAGCATGTATGTCTTTCCATTTTTTTGTATCTTCTTTAATTCCTTCAGCAATGTTTTGGAGTTTTCAGTGTACAAGTCTTTGCCTGGCATGCTGCTCATTGTTAGTGTATAGAAACACACTTGATTTTTGTGTTGACTTTGTATCCTGCAACTTTGCTGAATTCACTTATTAGTTCTAACAGTTTTTTTCTTTGGAGTCTTTAGCATTTTCTAAATAGAAGATCATGTCATCTGCAAACAGAGATAATTTTACCTCTTCCTTTCCAATATGGATGCCTTTTATTTCTTTCTCTTGCCTGATTGTTCTGGCTAGAATATCCAGTACTATGTTTTTTTTTTGTTTTGTTTTGTTTTTTTTGTTTTTTTTTGCGGTACGCAGGCCTCTCACTGTTGTGGCCTCTCCCTTTGTAGAGCACAGGCTCCGGACGCGCAGGCTCAGCGACCATGGCTCACGGGTCCAGCCGCTCCGCGGCATGTGGGATCTTCCCGGACCAGGGCATGAACCTGTGTCCACTGCATTGGCAGGTGGACTCTCAACCACTGCGCCACCAGGGAAGCCCTCCAGTACTATGTTGAATAGAAGTGGTAAAAATAGTTAGGTGTCTTTCCCTTGTTCCAGATATTAGAGGGAGAGCTTTCAGTTTTTCACCACTGAGTGCAGTGTTAGCAGTGGGCTTTTCATATATGGCTGTTATTTTGTTGGGTAATTTCCTTCTATTATCAGTTTGTTGAGTGTTTTTACAATGAAAGGGTGCTAAATTTTGTTGAATGCTTTTTCTGCATCAAGATGATCATGTGCTTTTGTCCTTCATTCGGTTAATGGGGTAAATCACATTGACTGATTTTCATATGTTGAACCATTCTTGTATTCCAGAATAAATCTCACTTGGTTATGATGTATGATTCTCTTAATATGTTGTTGAATTTGGTTTGCTAGTATTTTGTTGATGAATTTTGCATCATTATTCATCAGGGATATTAATGTGTAGTTTTCTTGTAGTATCTTTGTCTGATTTTGTTTTCAGGGTAATGTTGACCTCATGGAATGAGTTTGGAAGTATTCTTTCCTCATAAGTTTTTTGGGAAAGTTTGAGAAGGATTGGTATTAATTCTTCTTTAAGTGTTTGGTGGTACTCTCCAGTGAAGCCATTTGGTCCGGGGATTTTCTTTGTTGGGAGGTTTTTGATTACTGATTTGCTCACCTTATTGGTTCCTGTGTCTGCTTAGATATTTTATTTTTTCATGGTTCAGTCTTCATAGGTTATATGTCTCTAGAAATTTTTCCATTTATTCTTGGTTATCCAACTTGTTGGCATAAAATTGTTCATTAGTAGTTTCTTATGATCCTTTCTTATTTCTGTGACATCAGTTGTAATATCTTCTCTTTCATTTCTGATTTTTGTTATTTGAGTCTTTTTCTTGGTCTAGCTAAAGATTTGTCAATTTTGTTGATTTTTTTAAAAAAATCAACTCAATTTAATTGATTTTCCCTATTGTTTTTCCATTCAATATTTCATTTATTTCTTTTGTAGTCTTTACTGTTTCCTTCTTTCTCCTATATAAATATGTATTTTTAAAAATTAATTAATTAATTTTTGGCTGTGTTGAGTCTTCGTTGCTGACACAGGCTTTCTCTAGTTGCAGCGAGTGGGGGCTACTCTTTGTTGTGGTGCGCAGGCTTCTGATTGTGCTGGCTTCTCTTGTTGTGGAGCACAGGCTCTAGGTACGTGGGCTCAGTAGTTGTGGCTCGCGAGCTCTAGAGCACAGGCTTAGTAGTTGTGGCGCACGGGCTTAGTTGCACTGCGGCATGTGGAATCTTCCATGTCCCCTGCACTGGCGGGTGGATTCTTAACCACTGTGCTACCAGGGAAGTCCCTAAATATGTATTTTTAAAGTTATATTTAATTATGTATTGGGAAGTGGTACTATAAGTGACTTATTGCCTTCTTTAGTTCTCTCATTAAGATGATGGAGTTAATGAAGGAGATAAAAATCTACCACTACAAGAAAACAGAAAGGTCCACCCTCCATTTCTGAAACTCTGGTTTTATATAAATGTAGAACTAATTAAAACTGAGGTACAGAAGCCAACTAGCTCCTCTTATTTATTGCCAACTATTTCCATAGTTATTTATTGCTACAGATAGTATGTGGAAGCTCTCCTCCTAGCTCCCCTGCCAGCTCGTCTGGGTTCTTACCTAGCCATAGTGAAGTTTTGGTAGCTGGAAGGGGAAGGGTGGGCGGGCAGATAACGTATCAGAGAATATGTGTTGGATGTATTTTTTTTTGACTGTCTAAATTCACTTTCACCTTTCTAAAACCTTTTCTAGTCTCTTTTCTTCCCCAGGAGGCTATATTGAGAGCCTCAACATAACCCCTTGAACTCTGGATTTCAGATGGATTTGGCCAGTGAGAGGCACTGGCAAATGAGAGGGCAGGAGCAAATTAAGGCTAGGGTATTATCCTTCCAGTTTCTGCAGGGGTTGTACCCAGATTGGCTGTATCCCTGTTCTAAACATGACGCCTCCTTTGAGGCTTCCTTTTCCATTTATTAAGCACTGTTCCACTTGACATTAAGGTTAGTCATAACAGTTTGCTACTGTATAATTTTGTGCTGTACCCTGTTCATTTCCCTAAACTCTGCCCACATCACTGGAAATAGTCTTCTTGTCCCTCTCTCTTCAGATTATCTCAGATGAGTATACCATCTGTTTCCTATCAGTATCCTGACTGATACTAAAAATAGTATCAGAAGTAGCTTTAGGATTCCAGAACTAGGTTGCATATTTGTATGCACAGATAACCTCCTTGCTGGGAGTAAATTGAAGATAGTTACTAAAATGATCATAGGTTGTAGGATGGGCTTAAGTTCAGGGAGGGGAAGACTAGGAAATTAAATAGTTGTAGCATTTAATCACTGGAGGTGATAACAGAAGTTATTTTAAGAGTTCTGGGTCATGTGGCTTCTTTTAACAATACTAGAAAATATTCCCAGGGAAAAGGAAACATTTAATTGTGTGAATATTAAGTTCTCTCATTGAGATGAGAAAGGGGATGGCCACTATATTACAACTCCACTCAACAGTGGCCTTGAAATCAGGAGATCATTCTAGTGAGTAGAACTTCAGGCTGGTTGTCCACTTAGCATAGAAGGAGAGATGGCCTGAGGTATAAATTTATACTAATTTATGGTTGGGTAGCCAAGGACTTAGAATAAGATAGAAAAAAAATAGGTAACCAGGAGAATATGTGGATGAAACTCTTAGAACTGGCACATGAAAATGGTATGTACTTTGGAAGAGGCTCTTTAATCAGCTGGACAAGATGACCCATCCTGTTAATGTTAGCTAGCCTCTCTTTTTTTTCTAACCACCCTAATTCTTCCTCAATAAGCTCATGTGAAAAGTGGCCATGGTGACAGTAATGGTGACTTTGCATGAGTGCAGTAACATGGACTTCTTCACACTAAGGACAATCTCTCAACAAGAATAGTTACTAGGATATGAATATTACTACTGCTGAGTATCCAGCTCATCCGTAGTAGAGGTCAACCCTGAGTTCCCGATACGACACATTCATTGGGAGACAAGCTGTCATCAGGTTGATTACTTTGTTATTAGGTTGGCCCTCTTTTAACATAGAGATTTGTCTTTATAGGGAAAGATACTTATTCTAGGCAGGAATATTTCTTCTGTACTATCTTAGTCCATTTGGGCAGTTGTAACAGAAATATTATACACTGGGCTTATAAAAACAGAAATTTACTGCTTGCAGTTCTGTATGCTGGGAAGTCCAAGATCAAGGTGCTGGCAAATTCAGTGTCTGGTGAGATCTTGCTTCCTGGTGTCCTTGCTTCTCCCTGTGTCCTTACATGGATGAAGGGGCAAGAAATCTATCTGGGGTCATTAATCACATTCATGCAGACTCTACCCTCATGACGTAATCACCTCCCAAAGGCCCCACTTCCTAATACCATTACATTGATACAAAATAATGTCACAGCTGAGAAAATCCCCCACAAAATTATGGCCTGGGCATTACTGAAGACAAAGGATGTTGAAACTGCAAAATAACTGTGAGTAAAAAGGGAAAAATCAACAAATCCCAGTAGAGGATCCTTCACATTTCCATCTTACCCTGCCCACTGCAAGGCTTTGTAGTTTGCAAAGGCCGACCAAGAAAAACCACAGGGAAGGTAGAAGACAAAGTTCTATCAAAGCATGATTAGGTATGATCGCTAGAAGGGTAATACACACTCAATCTGAGAGTTCAGAGAAGGGACTATAAGAAAAAGATTACCAAGTATATGTGATTTAAAGGGTCACGTACCCACATACAGTGTTAGTTTTGCAACTTAAAGGGCCAGGCTTATCCTAAAGAATTGGGCACATGGTTTAAAGGGGCAGGAATGATTTCAAAAAAGAGATGAGATTTAGAGTGATGTCTTCTAAATGCAATGATGTCTTCTAAATGCATTCTGTTGGAGAAACAAGTTAAAAAGGAACAAAGAATTACTCTTCGCCACCTGAATGGACAAGGGAAAAGTGGGGAAAGGAAAAAATTTAGTATCCTGCAGGACAAAAGAGAACCACATAATTGGAGAACTCACAACCACTCAATTTCAGCAAAACAATAACAAATTAACAGAAAATGCTCTTTCTTGCTCTGTTTAATCATGGCTTTGTTTGTAATAAAATGTACAAAGTTGAAAATTTTCATTTTCTCTATTAAAGTGTTGAAGACAGTGATGATAATGAACGCTGGCAGCAGAGTTGGTGGATTCATTTTGTTATTATTGCAGTTATTGCATGGTCTACATTAATACCATTTTCATGCTTTCCACACGGTATTCAAGGTGACTATAAAAATATAATTCATTAAATTAAAGGACAGTATATTCTTCATCCCTACCAATTCTCAGAATATGGCCGAACTGCATTTCTTTCTGTGTACATTTCGTTCTGTCATGGATATACAGTGACATGTGCTTGTATTATTTGAACAAATAAAGCCGTATGTAGCCAAGTATTATTTTATTTATGTGCCAGACTTTCATTAGTACATATTTTTGCTTCTTGTCATTCCTCTTTAAAAATGCTTTATATCTAAAATTCAGAAGTTTTCTTAAAGAAAGAAGCATATTTAAACCTATTTACCTATATCATGATTTAAGGCATGTATTACCCCCATAGAATTGTTGTAAGATAAAGTAATGACTATTAAAATTCTTTTGGAAACACTAAAATATACATGTAACGTTAGAAACCATTGTAAAGCAATTATACTCCAATGAAGATGTTAAAAAAAAAAAAACTGAAAAAAAAAATCAAATACTCTCCTAATGGTAGTACATTTCATTGGCACAAAATATTTTTAGTAATATCAAAGTTTGTGCTTTTATATTTTAGGTCTATGCTGTCAAATACTGTAGTCACCATATGTGGCTATTTAAGTTTTAAATTAAATTAAAAATCCATTTCCTCAGTCATAGGAGCTACATTTCAAGTATTTAACAGCCACAGTACAGCTAATGGCTACAGTATTGGAGAGTACAGTTATGGGAAATTTTCCTTATCACAGAATTTTCTTTAGGACAGCACTGTTTTAGAAGAATGTGCCTTTTAGTTAGATTGACTTTTAGCATGTTCAAAAACAGCTCATTTGCCATTTCAGGACAAACTAGGTGTATTGGGATGTGTATGCATGTTTATAATATGTGTTTTAGTTATTTGAACATATCATAAGATTCTTTTACTTGTTAACATATAGGCACAGCGAAGATAAAAGCCAGAGAAAGTAAACAGCCTCATTTGTTGGACAGAGATCAAACAAAAGATCAGGAATTTGGAGCTAGTATCAAGGATTTATTTGCTACTTTTGGGGTAAAGTAAAATATTTTACATAAACAAACAAATTAAATTGACATGTACAATTCTTTTGTAGTGGATTTAAGAAAATAACTATAAAGTGTTCAGCTTAACTCTGAGTGGAACTTTTGAAGTCTTAATTAACCTACTCACTTTATAGGTAATGGAAAATAGGACCCATTTCACCTAAGTGGCATCACCAAGAACTTGATTAGTGTCAAAGACTGGTACCAAGTATTTTTCTTTCTTCTATTGCTTTTAATTTATTGAGTTTATCTTCTCCCTGCATAAATAAATAAGCCATTTAATAAGATGACAGAGGGGGCTTCCCTGAGGGGGCTTCCCTGAGGGGGCTTCCCTGGTGGCGCAGTGGTTAAGAATCCGCCTGCCAATGCAGAGGACACAGGTTCGATCCCTGGTCCGGGAAGATCCCACATGCTGCGGGGCAGCTAAGCCCATGCACCACAACTACTGAGCCTGCGCTTTAGAGCCCGCAAGCCACAACTACTGAAGCCCTTGGGCTTAGAGCCTGGGCTCTGCAACAAGAGAAGCCACCGCGATTAGAAGCCCGCACACTGCAACAAAGACCCAACGCAGCCAAAAACAAATACATTAAATAAATTAATTAAAAAAAAAAAGATGACAGAGGTATTAACATTATCTTTTTACTATATGTAAATAACTTAGAAAAGAACTTTAGAGGTTAACAGATCTTCTCACAAACACCTTTTTTTTTTTTTTTTCATTTAGAAATGTTTATCTTTATTTCAGAATGACCTATAGGACCTTACCCAGATAAAGGTCCTGTCAGCCCTTCTCACAGGTTATGACTGAGTTTTGCTTCTATGGACCCACCAGTCAAAGCGGCAAAACTAATGAACATCTTATTTTATGGAAAATAATCTTATCTCAGTATCAAATGGAGAAGAACTCTTGTTTTTCTGGGTGAGAAACACAGCCTACAGTACAGACATAGTGGGGTTAAAAAAACCCAACTTCTAGTGATTCTATATTCAATTTGTTTTCTCTTTTCCTATTCATAACTTCATCCTTTATGTTGTCTGAAGAACTGTGTTTCTCACATGTAGGTTTTTTTTTTTTTTTTTTTTTTTTGCGGTACGCGGGCCTCTCGCTGTTGTGGCCTCTCCCGTTGCGGAGCACAGGCTCCGGATGCGCAGGCTCAGCGGCCATGGCTCACGGGCCCATCCACTCCACGGCATGTGGGATCTTCCCGGACCGGGGCACGAACCCGTGTCCCCTGCATCGGCAGGTGGACTCTCAACCACTG
>RJWK010042415.1:0-19173 GCA_004363435.1 Platanista minor
AAAAAAAAAAAAAAAAAAAAAAAGATGAAAGGGTGACACCAGATTGATGACTTGATCTAAAGTAGCACCTTTGGAGAATCAAAGCCATAAAGTTAAGTCACCCCAGTTGTTTTCAGTCACTGCTTCAAAAGAAGTTAAAGACTGGTGTTGGTTGTTGAATCCCCACTCATAGACTCTCTCAGCTCCATAGATTGATACTATGCTTCCATAGTTCTAGCTCTCAAAAAACACATTTGTCTTTTAAGTACTTACAGCTGTGAAGCTAAAAGGCAAATTTGAATAATTTCTTTAAATGAGTGCATTTAAAACATTAGCTTTTCTAAAAATGATGTCATATTTCCTACTCTGTTTATACCTTCATATTTTACAACATTTAGATTATGTCTTAGGTCTCCTTAGTAACACCTCCAAACCATGGAGGGAAGAACATTGAATGCATGTTATATGGTAATTGTATTCTTATACAATATATAGAAGTGGCAGTTCTTTATATAGTGAGCTTTATTTGTTTTTTTAAGAGAAGATTACCTCAGAATGAATAAATAGCAGGCCTTTCACTTACATGAAGTACATTTGTTTTTTTAAGACTGCGATATGTTTTGTTGTTTGAATATAATTCTGTAAGAGATTCTATATGGCAGTATTCTGAGAGAAATAAAAGCAAATTTTCACTAAATGACTTCTACGCAAATGTTCACAGCAGTTTTATTCATGGTAGCCAAAAAATGGAAACAACCCAAATGCCCATCTTTTGGTGACCAAATAAACAAATTATGGTATGTTCAAACAGTGGAATTCTACTTAGCAACAGAGAGGAACCAACTACTAATATATGCAATAACGTGGATGAATCTCCAAAAGTTATGTTACGTGGAAGAATTCAAATAGGAAAAGTAGGTACTATGTAACTGCATTTATTTGAAATTGTAAAGCAGGCAAAACCAATCAAGAATGTGAAAAGGTCACTGATCACCAGAGGCCAGGGCCGACTGACTGCATGCCTGCCAAAAAGCACAGGGAGCTTTGGGAAGCAGGGTGGTAGAAATGTTCTGTATCTTGATTTTAGTGGTTACCCAGGTATATGCACCTGTCAAAACCTAAAATGGGTGCATTTCATTATGTGTAAATTGCAGCTTGAAAAATTGATTTAAGAGTTTGAAAGAGAAAAAAATTCTGTGACTTAGAAGATTGATACTAAGAGAAAAGAGCCCAGGATCACAAGTAGAAATAGAAGGATATCTGGGACCAGAAGCCATGAATTTGATCAAGGCAGACCTAATTGCAGTGATAAACTTGGAGCTGTTTGCATCTGCTTGGACAAATTAGATAATCTGAGATCAAAATAAACGAAGCCTTTTGTATTTAGTATGAAATTTGAAATCGTAATTTAATCTCCTTTTTTCATTATCTATTATATCCAAAAAGGAATCCTATAAAACTTGTCTGAGACAAAGCAAGCACAGCTGGAGTCTAATTACTTGTTGATGAGCTATAGATATAGTTTTTGGAAGTTATGCAGTAGAAATAAAAATGCCTTGAGGTTTTTCCCTCTGGCCTTAAAGAAAAGTCTTGTGCATGCTTTAAATGAATAGTCTTTGATATAGTCATTAAGTATGTGCATTCAGGTGTTAAATGATAACTATCCATACAGGCTTTAATTTGTCTACTCATTGGTGATATAAATTTCTTCTACTTCACTAGTTCTGTCCTGTGGAGATTGCATAGGAGAGTTTGTCAATAAGATAGATGGAATCACTCAACTTACAGTGGAAGTCAGCAGAAAAACAAGGTTCAGTGGGTAGAATTTTATCTTATAAAACATGCATATGTTATATGTATATTGATTATATGTTAGAAGTTTGGGACAGGATTGGCATATGGGATCTACAAAGACCTCAGAGAGACTATATTCCAGTCCAGTCTCTGAAAAGTGTTAGCCATTCCTCTATTACCCCTTTGCCTCTGTATAATCTGTGGTAGGATTATGAGAGGTTTAGTGGAAGAGATAGTTAAAAAAATACTAGTCAGCATGCTGTAACTTTGGTTTTCAAGGGTTGGTTTTAGGGAAGATCCAGTGGTTAGGACTCCATGCTTCCACTGCTGGGGGCCCAGGTTCAATCTCTGGTCTGGCAACTAAGACCCTGCAAGCCACATGGTGCGGCCAAAAAAAAAAAATAAAGTCAAAACCAGAAGAAAACAAAGAGTTGATTTCTTAGAAATGCTTAGAAAACTATGGGCAAAATTGATGCTGATGACATATAATTAATGTGTCACAATAATTCCTCACCTTGCCATATTCCCTTTGCTCCAAACACAAATCACTGATGAATATGTCTAAAAGACATAGCTGAGCTAAAAGAGAATGAAGTAAATGATGAAGAAGGAGTATATGAAGAGAATTTCCAAATTAAAGACAGGCAAGCAGAATAAATAATAAATCTACATCTAGATACTTCTTAAGGAAACAGTAATACCAAAACCAAAAAAATTTTATAGGCTACCAAAGAAAATAGATTGCTCATAAAGGAATAGCAAATATACCTCGGCTACAATAGAGGACAGAAGATAATGGAGTAACATCTTCCAAAAGCTGAGGAGAAATAACTGTCAACTAAGAATGTTACGTACACTTAAAACTAATACTCAAGAGGGAGGTCAAGATAAAGGCATTTGCATATGTACAAAGACTAAGAAAATGTATGTCTCACAGATCCACACTTAAAACTGTATTAAAGAACACAGAAGGAAGATATATTTGAAAAAATGGTGGACACACAAGTGGATAAAATATGTCAGTAAATTTGTTAGCCATTACCTGTTTACAAAAAAAAAAAGACGTGTCAAAAATAAGTTGAGGGGGAGGCGATTTGTTAAGTGTTCAAGGAATAAAGTATACTAGGTCCCATGTTTAGGAAGAGGATAGAGTATCTGTATACATTTAGTCTTTATTAGAAAATGTTGTAGTGAAATACATACGTTTGTTGAAAAATAAACAGTAAATATTACAAACTAATTACTACTGGATAGAAATATAATTTAAAACTTCCAAACAAGCAGAACAAAAGATAATTTATTAACCAGTATCATTCTAAATGAAAGTAGGAAAGGTAGGGCAAAGAAAAAGTATGGTAAACTGAAAACATGTAAAAATAATCATGAAACTAGTCAGCATTGTTATAGCACTTACTGTGTGTGTTAGATACTATTCTGAGCACTTTACATTTATAATATTTTTCATTCTATGCTAACATTTCTCTGAGGTACTGCTAGTACCCTCATTTTATAAATGAGGTTAAGGCGCAAAAACATTGACCAAGGTCATACACGACAGTAATTGGTGAAGCCAGGATTTGAGCCAGACAGTCTGGCTCTAGAGTTCAAGCTATGTCCAAATACATAATTTATTACAATAAATATTCACAGATTAAGCTAACCTACAAAAAGATAAACAGTATCAAATGAGATAGAAAACAGCCTTTAACTATAAAATACTTGGCACATGGGAAGGTTGAAAATTACCGGAATGGAAAAAATATACCCCAATATTATTAGCCAAAGAAAATTCTACTGTGATTTTACTATCAGACAAAATAGAATTTTATTGGGTTGCGGTGGGGGAGAATGTTAAAGGATTAAAAGGCCCACTACATAATTTTACAAAGGAACAGTTCACCAAGAAGAAATAATATTCATGACCTTTATGACTCTAACAAATAGTCTTGAAATATATAAATCGAAAACTGATGAAATTCTGATGAATATTTGACATGTCCACAATTTTGGTGGGAGATTTTGGTATACTTTTATTTTAAAAACTGCTGGCTCAAGCAAAGAAGAAACTAGTAAAAATATGGAAGATATGGACAAAATCAACAGGCTTAATCTATTTGACATATATATATATATATATATGTATATATATATGTATATATATATATATATAAAAGTATCCTATATCTATATCTATATATATATAAGTATTCATCCAGCAAATGGTGCATGTACTTCCTTATCCACTATAAATGGAGCATTTATAAAAGTTGATCATGTACTACAACATGAAGGCAATCTCAATACATTTGAAAGCATTAATAAAATTCTTGTGAGGTGTGTGTATATGAGTGTAATTCTCCACATTAACAGATTAAAGGGAAAAAAAAAACTATGATTATTTCAGTAGATGGCATTGTATGACCACAATGGAATTGATTTAGAAATCAACAATTAAAAGACATCTTTAAAAAATGTGGAAACTTTAAAATGCCCTCTTTAATAACTAATGAATTTAAAAGGAGATCATAGTGGAAATTACAAAAGTTTTAGGATTCAAATAAGATGCGGTTAAGAGGATAGAGGTAAACTTGTAGCCTTAAAAACAATAAGTATTTCAATGGCTGATGTGAGGTACCCCGTATGGGGGCCTCATAACCCAATTCAGACTCACCCACACCCCCGACCCCATCCTCTTAAAAGTAGGGCAGAGGGAAGCTCATCAGTGGGGCAGAAGCTGAGTGCATTTAGTCACTCCATCCCATGTCCCTTGGGAAGGTCTGAGACTAGGAGAAAAAAAACAAGTATGAAAGAATAGGTTTGAAAAAACTAAGCTACCAACTGAAGAGATGAAAAGAACAGCACAGTCAGTCTAAGGAAAGTGAAGGAAAGAAACCAAGAGAAGAAATTAATGAAATAAAAAACAAACAGTATCATGGGAATTCCCTGGCAGTCCAGTGGTTATGACTCCGTGCTTTTGCTGCCGAGGGCCTGGGTTCGATCCCGAGTTGGGGAACTTAGATCCTGCAAGACATGTGGCTCTGCCAAAAAAAGAGAAAAAAGAAAAACTCTCAAAGATGAACAAATCCAAATGCTAGTTCTTAAGATAACAAATTATAAAAGTAGTAAACTAAGTAGACATCTAGCAAGATTGATCCAAAACAACTGTGTTACAGTGACTCAAAAGAAAACGCTATGGACAACTAAGACAGCAGTCTAAAATGTGATATTAGATAAAATGTGAAAATGACAAAATTTTAACTCAAGAAGTTCTAAGTAACTTATTAAAGAAATTGAATTACTAATCAAAAATCCTCCTTTTCCCTACCAAAAGACCTAGAAAGTTTACAGGAAAGTTTTACCATGCCTTCACAGGATAGATTATTCCCTATATTATATAGCTTATTTTGGGGAAAAAAGAAGAAAACTGCTTTAAGCAATTCATTTTATGACTGATAGCAAAACTGGACTCGGACAGTACCAAAAAAATTTTTTTAAGGGAAATTACTGTCTTAGTGAACACAGATGAAAATATCCTGAATGAAACACAAACGAATAGAATTTTGTAGTGTGTGTGTATTAGTGTAAATCTCAACACTTAAAAGATTAAGAGGAGAAGAAAGTACGTGACTGTTTCAGTAGATGACATTAAAAACATTTGATACATTTCATAATTAACAACAACAACAAAAGGCCTTTTAGTAAACTTGGAGTAAAGGGGATCTGAAATTTCTTTAACCTAATAAAGGGAATATGCCAAAAACCTAGAGTGAGCAATTGTATTTAATGGTAAAACTTTAGAAGCCTTTCTGTTAAAATCAGAAAAAAACATAAGAATGCGTGCTGTCCCTGCTTTAATTAAGCAGTATGCTGGAGGGCTTAGGCACTGGAATAACACAAGAAAAAGAAATTAAGAGTTAAAAGAAGAGACAAAATTGGTTATGAGAATAAACTATTGTGTTGTTTTGCAGGAAATTTGTGTTTAAAAAGCTCTGCTGTTCCAACTCCAGAGTTTAATGCAATCTTATATTTAAAAAGGTCAGATTCAGTTGTCATTGATGATGTCTCTCTCTCACTTAGCCTAGCTAATTAACAGTAAAAACAGCGTTTTTCATTTAGCAATTATGTTTTTAGGGGTACAGTTAAACTGATGAAATTACTGTATCCAACCACCAATAAGTAGTTTTACAGATTTTAAGGATGTCTGTGAGGGAAAAATGGTCTTCTCCAACTAACTCTTAATTCTAACTACTGCTTGCAAAAATAAAAAGAAGTAAAAGTGGTATGTATGAACTAGAAAATGAATGGAAGGATTTTGTGTGTGTGTGATAAGATCCCTTGAATTTATATTCTGATTTGGGTTTGTTTAGTCTGAATTTAAATCTGTTCACATTTTGGATCCTATCTCAGAGCTTTAAAGTACAAACTGCTTAGGAGAACTTAATGTAGGCTTTAAAAGCTAAGGTAACATTGACTCTAATTATAGTCTTAGGCATTATTTACTGGTAACCTGGACAGGGTACATGGCATGTGCTGTTCTGAGTCACTCACGCCCCCCCCTTTTCCTCTCCACAATCCCGTTTTACAATCAGTTTTCACATTTTATTGTTTATCTTCCCTCTTCTCCTAGGAAGCTGGAATTTTCTTTTTGCTGAAAGGCTTGAAAATTATTTGGTGAAAATAAAACCACAAAGATAGTTTAGGGATGTTTTTATTTAGGAACAAAAATTAACATTTGAGTTAAATTGTCTTTGAGTAATTTTAAGATTGCTTATATATTTTAAATGTTTTGTTTTCATAAATCTTTCATTGTTCAATGAAAGCTTTGAACATTTCATTTTATAAAAGCTTTTATAAAATTTGTAGTATTCTCATCCATTGTATCATCCTGGACTTAAGGTTTTTCTTTCTTTCATCTCTTTGATGAGACCGTAGAGGATTATATTTAAGAGGGAAGTTTTTTGGCCTATGTTACTAGATAGACCATGATTTCTGCCTCATTTCAGCTTCAATGTGTCAACTTGATAGGATGGGACAGGTGGACATTCTGCTGACCAGCGTCTTGATCGGGGAGGGGTGGAGGCTGATGATGGATGGATATATCGTCTCACGACAAAATAAGCAAGTCCGTGAATATGAGTGTGTGGAGTAAAATTAGGACCAGCAGATGGTGGAGCTGTGCTGTATCCTATTTCTTCCTCAGCTTTGAGATTTGCTGTGGCCTTCTTTTCACAGAAGCCAGCTGGTATTGTCTATTAACTGCCAGCACCTATTGGTTTGTGTAGAAGGGACTTGTTGCTTTCTTTAGAAATGTTCAGCCTCTCATTTTCATCTGTGGCTTTATGTTCATCTGGTGGTAAAATAATATTCAAAAGCAAAATATCTGAGAACTGACCTGTCCTTGGAGAACATCCCAGTTAGATACCATTTCTATAATCTGATTACACTTTGACATCTGGTTTTTCTCTGTTCCTTTTTTCTTTAATCCTCTGATATTTTAAATTTCTTTAATCTCTGCTATTGCCAGTTTAAATCTCATTACTGAAGGTTCTTGCCATGTTGTGAAGAGAAGAAACATTTCTCAGAAAGCAACAACACAGAATATAGCACTGAAATATAAACTTAAATCTAATGAACCTGCTAGTTTTAACTTTCCTTTGTCGTATATAGAATTTCATTTACTGATCCAAAGTACCTTTAAGAAACATATTTTTTTTAGAATAATTTCTGAAACTTACTAATTGAAACAATTCTGCTATAAGTTTAGTTACATTCATTATAACTAATGGGCTAGCTTAGAGACATTCTTTTACATTTGAGCTGAAAAAAAGAAAGAAAGGCCAAAAAAAAAAAAAAAAAAAAAGGGTGGGTTCACGTGAGGGATGGAAGCAAGGGAGAAGCCTGGGAGAGCATCTTGGAGTTGTGCTTGCTCTGTTTCCCCAGAAAATCCGTGCTGTGAAGGAAAAGAAGATTCACCTTACACATGTGATGCTTATTTTGGTTTTCTTTAGTTAGGTTCTTTTAGTAGCAGTTTGGATTTGATGGAGATTTAATGATGTGTAACCTATTAAAAATAAGCAAGAAAGAAGTAAGTTGAGGCTGAGAACAGAAATTAAAAAGGGGAGGTGATAAAATAAAAGGCAGAGCAGAAAGAAGGTGGTTTGTATAACTGTTTTCTTTAAGAGAAATATTGTTGAAGTACAGTACATCCAAGCATTAGATCTCTATTCCTGCATCTGAGGAGGGGGTGGGGTGTGAAGCTTTGCTCAAAAAGCCAACATATAGTGGGTCTTACCATGTTCACATATTGTGCTATGAAATTCTTACTACTGTGCGAGTTAGGAAAGGAGTTTGAGAAATATCCTGACTGATCCTGGGAATTTCTCCTTCAGCTATCTAAGGACATCAAAAGCCATCTGGGACCACAGTGAAACCCAGGAGACAGGAATGAACGTGTCCTCTCACAAACACATTTATGATGCTGTTGCTGGAGAATGTCATATATTGCCAGGATTGATTCAGGTTCTCTGGCTAACTAGGAGGGTTTTGTTTTCTCTCTTCACTGCTATACGTGCCTCCCTCCATGTATTACAAATTCCAAGTATTAGAAATGTAGTCAAAAAGAATATTTATATATTTATCAGTATTTAAGGAATGGCCACAACCAAATCCAAGCACTTGCCCAGGGTTTTCTGACCTCTATCATTTTCCTCCATCTTTTGGCAACTTTTTGCTTTGACTTCATTCTCAGACCGGCTGTCCCTGCTAACGGCAAAGATGGCCACTAGCAGTGCTCAGTTTCCATCCTACAGCTTAGAAACCTCAGCAGAAGAACACTTCTTCCCCTGATAGTTCCAAAAGCAGTTCTAAGGCTGATTTTCATTTGCCTAATTTGTGAAAATTTCCATCCCTGACCCAATCACTATAATTTTCTGGATAGGCCTGAGTCTTTTTTACCCATCTCTGGGGCCTAGGGGTCGGGTCAGCCCCTCCTGAACCATATGGACTGGGAATAGGGGAGATAAATTGGGGTGCTATTGCCATTAGAAGAAGAAAGAGATTCTGGACAGTCAGAAACAGCAAAATGTCCCTGTGTCTGTCCCCAAAGCTAATTAGTGGAAGAGGACTGTCCTTTAGCCAAGAGTACACTAGTTGTGGGTTCTTTAGCTAAAACTTCTGCTGTTGGAGCCTAACGCCTCTCCACATTGCCTGTTTTGCCACAGATACCTTTTTCCCACGTTTACACTGTGCTGGACCGAGTTTGTAGACATGAAGGTTCGCGTGCCCTGTGAAACCATCGAGTACATCGAAGCCAACTATGGTAAGACCTGGAAGATTCCTGTGAGGACATGGGACTGGAAGCGCTCTCCCCACAATGTGCAGCCCAATGGAGTCTGGCCCGTTTCTGAGTGGGATGAGGTTATCCAGTTGTACTGACACAGTAGTTTGAAATGGTAGAATTCCCCTCCTGCACAAAAGGGAGATGACTGTTTAAAAAGATATGTGTCCATTTGTCAAACATAAGTAGGAGCCAAAGAAAAATGACAAGTTTGAAGATACAGAGAGAATCCTAACTCCTGAGCCAACTGATTTAATTCTCCCATTTACCTTTATTAAAGACTCCATGTACCAGGTACAATGCTAGGTTACAGTGGAGAAGCAGAGATGAGTGAGACAGCTGCCTGCCTCTTTTCCCCTTACCTTTGGTAAGCACCCCAATTTTCCTTTAAGGGAAACACCCTCACCCTTTGAAGAGCTTATATAGAATATGTTATGTTCTGTAAGTGCTTTCAAAATGTTAAATAATTAACATTTTGGAAGATGGACTTACCAGGTGCAGCTAAGGAAGGATATACTAGTAAAAAAGAATAACCCGTGTAAGCTTGTATGTTAGAGCTACTTTTAAGGTGTGGAGACTGAGTTAATATTCAAGTGATCAGACTTTAGGTGACATCAAGAAAAGATGCTAGCAGATTCCTGTTACAAGCAACCTGATGTGGAATTGATTTAGAGCACAGAGCATTATATAAGAGAATGACAGCTTATTTCTAGCCTTGTCAAAGATACGTAAATTTCCATACACCTTCTATTTTCATATTTGAAGTGAAAAGAAAGCTTATGCTTGTGTGATGCTTAAATTTCCAGCCATTGTGAGAATATTTTCACTGACCTGATAATACTTGTTTGACAAATCATTCAAGTGAGACCATGCTACCAGACGTGATATCAAAAGGCTGGTGATTTCATAAAACATATTTTCCTTATTTCATTCTCAATCAATAGGTAAAATATGAGCAATTCATGGTCATTTAATATTTTCTGAATTTATAATCCTTGTACTCCAATTTTAATGTTAACCCTAAAATATTAATAGAAATACCTCTACTTTTTCTAAATGTACTCCTCAGTGTCTTCATTCATCAATCACAGTTCCATATCTTTCACTTATAGCCTATAAACCAATTTCCATGGTATGTAAACCTGCCTGTTCACTCTCCTCTTCTGCACTACATCAGGACTCTGAAATACAGATAAGTGGCAAACCTGTCAGCTGTTCCCCACCCCAGATCATAGTATTTGTAAAGTTTGTATTGGTTCCTAGTTGTCCTATCTATTGGATATCAATGGGGCAAGAACTCAGACATCCCTACTTTGTCAAGTACCACCCACTCTGAAACCCTCCAGTTTCCATTTTCCCCTCAAGATATGTCCCTGAGTGGACTGGGATGGCTGTGTCTCCCTGTCCCTTCACAAGTCACTTTAATTATGTATTGTAAGTGACAGGTAAAGGGATATTAGGCACAGAGCATTGCTATCTTTTTCTTTGCCCAGGATAGGAAGCTAAGTCTTACATTTTATCTAGGTTGCTTAGGAGTACTTTCTGGACCAGATTGGCAGATTTTCACGAAAACTAGAGAATAATGGGAATGTCAGAAATGGAAACCAGAAAGTCTGAGAAAATGGGCTGATAGTTTTCCTAAAACAAAGTTGGGGAAACCTACAACCTATAACCACCCCACTCCAAATTTTAAAAACAACAAAAACTTTTTTTTGATAAATGGTAATGACCTTCCTCTCTTAGGTTGAGCTTTCAGTACATAGTCACTGGGTCTTCTTATAAAAACCTAACATAATTTAGGTTTTCAGGTAGCCTTTAGAGATTACCAGTAAACTTGTCCCCAAATGACAGGCCATTGTAATCAGCTTTTTTTTTGCTAGAAAATCAGGCCATGGAAATCATACCCAAATTCTAAATAGTTGAACCTAATTTTTTTTTTTATGGTTGAAAAAATGTAACAGGTAATAATAGTGTTCCTGGGCAAAATCCACCCTGTTTATTGAGGACCATTTGCTCGTACTTAGCGTCTAAAAGTGCATACATTACACACTTCTGCCCATTTCAAATTGGGACTCCCACTGTTTGACTGGGTGTGTCTTACCCACCCCCTGTTTAGGTTCTTTCTTTTTATCTGTCCCCGGAGTCCAAGGTCTTGAAGCATTCAAACATCTAAGCTATCTTGGCCGCATGGACAGAGGTTCCATATACATCCCTTTATAGACCACTGGCTGCTAGAATACCTTTTTTGACTGCCTTCTGGTTTCAAAGAGTTCAGATCTTGGGTCCTACCCTAACTTGGGAGAATGAAAGCCCTTCCCCAAACTCTGAAAGCCAGGCTTGCTCTGTTACAGATTCAGCTACACCTCATCCTATACTTCTTAACTGTTGCACTCTGCTGAGTGTCCAGAGACCTTGGATCTACCTTCAACACCTTATCAGATCACTTTTCTTTCCTCACCTGAGTATTCCAATAATAATTCTCCTAATCTGTCCACTTCCAGGTACAGTTTACCTGGCTTACCAGGAGAAAACCTCTTATATTAACTTGTTTAGCACTCATGGATGTCCCCAGAGAGGTCCTGAGAGTCAAGATTGACAACATCTCACTTGACAACTAGGTGACCACTCAGTCCTTCTCTAAGCAGGGAGCATTTGTCCTTCTCTCCTCTGCTGCAGCTGCTGACATCTGGATCCTGGAATAAAACCTCAGTTCTCCAAATTGAGCATCCCTGAGAAGCTGGGCAGTGGGGCAAACCCTGAAATATGACCACTAGATGGCAGAATGTGTGCCACCATTCCCCCCAAACAAGTTAACACTCAAGTGAAAATCATCTTGCTCTTGAGTCTTAAGAGCCAGAGGGGCCCTCACTGCAACACTCATTCTAACCCTTTTATTGTATAACTAAATAAATAAGCACAGAAAGGAGTGATTTGAGCAAGAAAGAGTTGAGGCTCTAAGGGTGCCATGACTCCCAGCACATGCCTGTTTCATTGATCACAGCACAACATCTTTAGCCCTGCTTGACATGCTTGACAGATAAGTTTTCAGGATGTTTTTGCCATCACCCGCTTAATATCTTTCTGCTCAAATTTAGAGTCTGAGGTGACAAAGGAAGAGTGTTTTGTCCAAAATGCTTACACTGTCTTCATACCTTTATCTAAAACATGCCTTATCTCCTAAAGGTGAAATAGTTCATATTTGGAGGCATCAGCCTTTGGTCATTATATTTTTAATATCCAGGAGTACCTGATTCCCTTAGGCTCAAGATGTGTCCCATTTCTGCTTACCTCTCTACTTCCCCAGGAAACCATTAGCACCAATCTACTAAGTGCCCATTTCTGAAGATTCCCTTCTCTTCCTCTTTATTGATACTCCCTTATGGAGGATCCAAGAAATTGAGAATTAGATTATGCTCATTTCTCTTTTTTTGTGTGTGTGACCCTAAACCATTGTTTCTAGCCTTACAGGCTACAAAGCTTCAAATGGCACGTAGGACAGCAAGGTGTTACACAGGAAAGCAGGGGTAGATTGGGGACCAGAGCTGCATCTGGGAAACACACTTGGAATGAATTCCCACACTCCAATAAACCCTCACCCAATGTCACAAGCCTAAGGCTGCAAATGTTTCTAAGTCTCCCCCTAGTTTCACCTTCTGAGAAATGAACAGTTCCCTCATTCTTAGTATTATAAATCCCCAGGGGAAACTTCCCCTCAAAACACGGTCAGAGAAAGTGCCACATTCCTACCTTCTAAAATATAGTCATCATTTGCAACAACTTTAAAGCATGGGAAAAACTCTAGTTCTTGACCATTCAAAAGGATTTCTCTGAAGAAATGCCCCAGCAGCTACTTCTCTTTCCTCCTCCTCTTCCTCTGTCACTAAGACCTGGGCTAAGTCACCTCTAACATGTCACTTAGGGAAAGTGCCATGTTAGCATAAAAGGGCACAAAGTTTTGAATTAGGCCTGAGTTTGAATCCCAGCTTCATTGTGTGGGATTTATGGTGGGGACCTCTTAGCCTCAATTTCCACATGAATGAATTGGCAAAATGGAGAATACTTCTAAGGGGTTTTAGTTAGGATTAAATGAAATACAAAGTGCTTAGTATCAGGCCTAGAATTAGGTAATACTCAAGAAATGTTCCATTTCCAAATCCTTTTTCTAATTATTCTTCAAATGGGATTAAAGAAACTGTGGTAGGACACAAACCTTACTCAGAAGGTTACATGACTGAATTTGCTTAGGGAAAGAAAATCATTTCATTATAACAAGACATTAAAGGACAGGTTGTATGGTTGATGAATTCAGAGACATGACCAAGTTGCCTCCTTCTCTAAATAGAACAAATATTTTCATTTTACTGGTGAAGCTGTTGTCCTCTAAGGTCTCCTTATGCTATCCCCACATGCTACCTAGTTCCCGGGTCCCAAGCAGGTCACTCTCCGTACCTCCCTAGATTTGGTGCCTGGTCTGCCCTGGACTTCTGTTTCAGTATTCTAGCTTTTCATGGAGGTGAACCCTCACCTCCATGTTAGTAAATCTCCGCCAACCAAAATCAGATATAAGCCATGATTTGGAGAGGGAAAGAATTTGGAATACTAGTTTCACTTAATAATCTGTGCTGATGAATGCTTATTTCAGTGTTAATAAAGGGGAATTGAAAATATTCTTTTCTACCTTCTTCCCCCAAATTTGTGTTTCTGTCTCAACTAGGCAAGAATCAACAGGGTATGTGATACTATTTTAAGCTGCTCCACATCAGACTGAAATCCTAATTATAGTTTATAAGTCAAACAGACCAATTCAATAGTGATGCTTTTTGTACGGTACCTGTGCTAAAGTAGACAAGTATACATTTTTCTATGAGAAATCTGTTTCTATTTTCTCAGAACTTATATCTTAGAATGCCTTCCTTGCCATACCCCAACCCAACCAATGCAGAGATTATGTCAGAACCCATGAGCCACCCAAGCTGCTGTGTTCTTATGCACAGCTCTCACAGTGGGGTTGAAACGCAGTCTGAGGAGAATTAGAAGTGCTGTATTTTGTTCTATAAAACAATAAACTACTGTCTCCTGTACCATTAAGAAAATTACAAGAGTATGCAGACATGGTGACTCCTTCAGAGCATGGGGAATAGTTCATGTGTTTGTTAAATGAAAATCATATGTAGCTATTTATGTATCCCACATCATACCCAGAAAAACGTGTTTGTGAATTTTCTAAACAAAGTGATATTTTAAACAGTAAATTTCAGTGTATGCTTACCAGTTTACTATTTGACTTTATCTTCAGGTACAGATAGTTTGTGGTACTACTGAAAATGCCTTTAATATTATTATTTTGATCAGAATTTGTAATATATAATCCAGCTTGGGATGATGAATAAAATTTTTCTAATCACTTGAGGTATTTTGTGTTTATTTTTGAAGCTTGCAGTAGAAGTAATAGCTACTAACATTCATAAGCAATCTAGTAAAATAGTAATCTTGCCACCAGTACAGTACTTCTAAATTAAGGTGAGATAGGTTGTATGGGTGGACCCTAATCCAATATGATTGGTATCCTTATAAGAAGAGATTAAGATACAAACAAGCACAGAGGGATGATCAGGTGAAGATTTAGGGAGAAGATGGCCATCTACAAGCCAAGGAAAGAGGCCCTCAGGAGAAACCAATCCTGCCAACACCTTGATCTTGGACTTCTAGCCTCCAGAGCTGTGAGAAAAGAAACTTGTTTTAAGCCATCTGGTCTGTCATACTTTGTTAGGCAGCCCTAGCAAACTAATGCAGTGATCAAGGCAGAATGGTATTGGTAGAGGCATAGACACATAGATCAATGGAACAGAAAAAAAGAACTTAGAAATTGGCATACAAATATGCTCAACTGATTTTTGACAAAAAATATTGCAAAAGCAATTCAATGGAGGAACGACAGTCTTTTGAACAATTGGTACGAGAGCAATTGGACAGCCGTAGGCAAAAAAAAAGCAAACCTCATACTTTATATAAAAATGAACTCAAAATGTATCATGTACTTAAATGTAAAATATAAAACTATGAAACTCTAAGGGGAAAAAAAGGAGAAAATTTTCATGACCTAAGGCTAGACAAAGAGTTCTTTCTTAGACTTCACACAAAAAGCACAATCAATAAAAGGAGAAATTGATAAATTGTACTTCATCAAAATTGAAAACTGCTGTGCAAAAGCTTACAAGAAGAGGATGAAAAGTCAAGCTACAGACTAGTAGGAAATATTTGCAAACTGAAAGAAGACTAGTATCTAGAATGTATTAAAGAAGACACTCAACAATTTTTTAAAAATCTGATTAGAAAATGAGTAAGAGATATGAACAGACATTTCACTGGAGAGGCTATACAGATGGCAAATAAGCACATTAAAAAGATGTTCAGCATCGTTAGCCAAATAGCCAAAAGCAATAGCCAAAGCAATCCTGAGAAAGAAGAAAAAAGCTGGAAGCATCACACTTCCTGATTTCAAGCTATATTATTACCATATACAATGCTGTAGCAATCAAAACAGTATGGTACTGGCATTTAAAAAGACACATAGACCAATAGAATAGATTTGAGAGCCCAGAAATAAACCCATTCATATACAATCAACTAATATTTGACAGGGGAGCCAAGAATACTCAATAGAGAAAATATAGTCTCTTCAATAAGTGGGGCTGGGAAAATTTGGATAATCACATGCAAAAGAATGAAACTAGATCCCTATATCACACCAGTCAAAATTAACTCAACATAGATTGAAAACCTAGATATGAGACCTGAAACCATGAACTCCTAGAAGAACACATAGGGGGAAAATGTTCCTTGACATTGATCTTGTCAGTGATACGACACCAAAAGCATAGTCAACATAAACAAAAATAAACAAGTGGGACTACATCAAACCAAAAAGCTTCTGAGCAGAAAACAACAAAGTGAAAGGTAACCTATGAGTTGGAAATAAATATATGCAAATCATATGTATAATAAGGGATTAATATCCAAAATATATAAGGAACTCATACAACTCAATAGCAAAAAAACATCCAATTTTTAAAGTGGGCAAAGGAACTGAAACATTTTTCTAAAGAAGAAATTCTAATGGCTGACAGATACATGAAAAATTGCTCAACATCACTAATCATCAGGAAAATGGAGATCAAAACCACAGTGAGATAGATATCACCTTACACCTGTTAGAATGGCTATTATCAAAGAAGACAAGAGCTAACGAGGGCATGTGAGGATGTGGAGAAAGGAAAACCTTGTATACTGTTGGTGGGACTGTAAACTGGTACAGCCACTCTGGAAAACAGTTTGGAGTTTCCTCAAAAAATTAAAAATAGAACGATACGATCCAGCAATTCCACTTCTGGGTATATATTCGAAGGAAATGACATTACTATCCTGAAGAAGTATCTGCACCCCCTGTTCACTGCAGCTTTATTTATAGTAGCCAAGGTATGGAAATAACCTAAGTGTCTATCAACAGATGAATGGATAAGAAGATGTGGTATATATATAAAATGGTATATTATTCGGCCACAAGAAAGAGGAAGTCCTGCCATTTGTGACAACATAGGTGGACCTTGAGGGCATTATGTTAAGGAAAAAAAGTCAGAAAAAGACATGCTGTATGATTGCATATGTAGACTCTAATAAACAAACAAACTCAGAGAACAGATTGGTGGTTGCCAGAAGCAGGGGGTAGGGGCTGAGGTAATTATTTGAAGGGGGTCAAAAGATACAAACTTCCAGATATAAGTAAGTTCTGGAGATGTAGTGTGTAGCATGATAACTGTAGTTAGCAATACTATATTGTATATTTGAAAGCTGCTAAGACAGTAGATCTTAAAAGTTCTCATCACAAGAAAACAAAAATTTCTAACTGTGAGGTAACGGATGTTGACTTATGGTGGTAATCATTTCACAATATGTACATAAATCATTGTTGTACACCTTAAACTTATACAATGTTATCTGTCAGTTATATCTCAATAAAACGGGGAAGGGGAAGAAGTTACAATTTTTCTTTGTCATAATTTCTCCCATGAACACATCATGTGATCTTCCTGAAGTAAATATTATCTTGCTCAGCTAATAATTAGAAACCATTTTCTGTGTTGTCACTGGTATGAGCTTACAGGTGTTCAGCTGGTGTCAGCTCTGCCACATCATACTTTGTGTTTGGGGATCTTTTTTTTTTCCTTGGACACAAAAATACAAAATCTGCTGAATTTCAGCATATTCCTCTTCCTTAATATATCATTTTCTAGAAATTTTGTGAAAATCTCCACCTTTACTGAAAATTACTACTCCTCTTATTTTTCTTTTTTTTTTTTTTGGCCGCGCCATGCGGCTTGTGGGATCTTAGTTCCCCAACCAGGGATTGAACCCGAGCCCCACCAGTGAAAGCACAGAGTCTAACCACTGGACCGCCAGGGAATTCCCTACTCCTTTTATTTCTAATCTAAATTGGTATCTTCCCAGTTCCTCTTTAATAAAGTTTCCCTTACTAGTCCCCCTGTAACAAATACCAAAACTGTATATAAACTTCTAAGTAAAGGTGGTAAGTGTAAAAACATTTTCTGGAAGGAGTTAAAGTTGTCAATGATAGAGAAGTAAAGATAGAGGACTACAATACTGATAACTAATAAACTTAAAAAAAATGTTCAACATTGCTAACCATCAGGGAAATGCAAATTACAACCACAATGAGATATCACTGTACAGCTGTTAGGATGGCTAAAATTTTAAATAGTGAAAACACCAAATACTGTAGTTGTCTCTCTTATGGTTTCTTTTTGAATGTGTTCCTTGCACCATTGTTTGACTATGATTTTACTAGAGTGTCCTTAAACATTTTATAAATGTTCATAATATGTAACACTCTTCATAATAAAATTAAAAGGAATATCTTGTCTCAGTTTTTGGAAGACAGATTTTTAGCTTTTTGTTTTGTTTTTCTCTTTTTCTCCTCCAATTCTTTATTGATTTACTCTGTAAATTTAATAACCCTCTTTAAAATTTATTTTCTCATTCTTTTTTGTCCTTTATAGTTGACTTTACCCCACAATATTTATCAGCAAAAGGCCTTTAGCAGCTGGTGTCATTGTTCCTAGGTCTCTACCTTTAATTAATTTCATATTTATCACCAGTTTTTTTTAATTTAAATTCTTTTTTTTTTTTTCTAGTTAGTCTCAATACACTGGAGAATATTTTCTAGAGAATACTGCAGGAAAGGTGACTGGTTGACTAATTTTCTGAAAATCTATTACCACCAAATGTCTTTCAGGTGTCTTAGAAGAACGATCGTCGCATAGTTGGAGTGTGTATGAGTTTGTTTTGGAGCCTAAACTGTGCAACTGTTTAATCCAGCCAGATCCTGCTTAGAAAAACCGAAGGGTGAGCTCACAAAGTGAAAGGCTTAGCTTTTAAGAAGCTGTCCTCTCCTCATGTCATGTGGTCACAATTTGCTAGGAGCCAGGTTTCCCCTATATCCTAGTGGAAGACCAGAGAATATCTACAACAGTGCTGTCAAACAGACCATTCTCTGACACTAGAAATGACTCTACCTGCACTGTCCAAGACAGTAGCCATGAGCCACATGTGATCTTGAGCACTTGAAATGTGGTAAGTGCAAATGAGGAACTGAATGTTTACTTTGATTTTTTTTAAACATCTTTATTAGAGTATAATTGCTTTACAATCGTGTGTCAGTTTCTGCTTTATAACAAACTGAATCAGTTATACATATACATATGTCCCCATATCTCTTCCCTCTTGCATCTCCCTCCCTCCCACCCACCCTATCCCAACCCTCTAGGTGGTCACAAAGCACCAAGCTGATGTCCGTGTGCTATGCAGCTGCTTCCCACTAGCGATCTATTTTATGTTTGGTAGTGTATATATGTCCATGCCACTCTCTTACTTTGTCCCAGCTTACCCTTCCCCCTCCCCATATCCTCAAGTCTGTTCTCTAGTAGGTCTGCATCTTTATTCCCATCTTGCCCCTAGGTTCTTCTGATCATTTTCTTTCTTTTTTTTTT
>RJWK010042416.1:0-19171 GCA_004363435.1 Platanista minor
GTATATAAAGAAATAGGGAAAATTGGGTAGTGAAAAACATAAAGCCCAGCAATTTGTTACGTTATGCAATTATCATGTGACTTGGGCATCATCAATCCACGAAGAACAAGAACAATTTAGACAACCACTCAGCCAGTAGTTGGTCTTACAGCAGAGCTAAAAAAATTGACCTCTGATCCATAAACATTACTGAAGGGCTGATTAAACAGCCTCCATTTTTAAGCTCACTTTTATTAGACTAACTTTAATTTTATACATTGAATTTTTATTATAAAAGTAATACATGCTCTTTTTTTTTTTAAATCGAAGAATCCAGAGGCATATAAAGAAAAGGTAATTTCCTCAACCAGCTTCTTTCAATTCTCCCTCACACAGGTATCCACTGTTAACATTTTAAGGTATACTTTTCCACATTTTTCTGTCTGCACACACATACCCACACAGAGACACTCCTATTATAATTAGGAAGGAGACTTTAGTCAGTGAGCATGGTGCTATTCTGCCTTTGAAGTTGTGTCTAAGAGTGGTATACAGCAACCTTATTGTCATAACCAGTGTTGGGAATGGGAAAATGTCCCCCTCTACCTGCCTTGAGTTCTTGTGGCTGGACTAATATTAAAATAGACACAAGACAGATTAACAGGAGAGAAAGAAACAAATTTTACTTCACACGCATGGAGGTCTTATAGAAATGGCACCTAAGAAGTGTACTTTTTAGACAAGGAAACAATAAATTAGTAAGGAATTGACAGGTCAAAGAAACAGGTTTTGGGTGATCAATTAGTGAAGTGTCTAAAAAGAGTTTGGGCTTGGGGTAGTATTGATAAAGAAGTAACATGGTTTGTTTATAATAGGCTTCTGGGACCAAATACCCTGTCTCTGGGGATAAGGGCATCCTTCTACCTCCAGATGCAGGGAATGCACTTTTCACACGGGAGATTTATTTCCTGCTTTCAGGGAGACAGAAAGGTGGGTCAGGGTGTCCCTCTTGCATTGGCCATTTCTTAAGTAACTTTAATTCAAAATATGTGGCCTATTTTGGGACAGCCTGTCCTGAGCCCCAGCACCAGTTAGGTAAAACGTAGAGAATTAAACTTTTGTGTATGTGTATATATCACATACACATAAGTTTAATTGCTTTCTTTTTTAAGTAAAAACAAGCTAATACCATGCTCATTACCCTGAAGTTTTTGTTTTCTGTTTTTTTAACTTACAATAACATGGAGATTTCTCCAGGTCAACTCTAAATCATTCTTTTTAACTCCTGTACAAATCCCATATAATAGATCATAAGGTCATAATGTACTCATTTTTTCCTCTATTAATGGACAGTTGGGTTATATCCAGATTTTTGCTACTATAAACAACAAATAGCACTTACGTGCAGTGATAAATTCAGTTGCTGAGCTTTATAAAACCTGTTCTAGGTGTATCCCAAAGAGGAAATGTAGGGACTTCCCTGGTGGTGCGGTGGTTAAGAATCCGCCTGCCGATGCAGGTTTGGGCCCTGGTCCAGGAAGATCCCACAGCCGCGGAGCAACTAAGCCCATGTGCCACAACTATTGAGCCTGCGTTCTAGAGCCCGTGAGCCACAACTGCTGAGCCCGCTGTGCCACAGCTACTGAAGCCTGTGTGCCTAGAGCCCGTGCTCTGCAACGAGAAGCACCCGCACCTCAACGAAGAGTAGCCCCTGCTCACCACAACTAGAGAAAGCCCATGTGCAGCAAGGAAGACCCAACACAGCCATAAATAAATAAATTTTTTTTTTTGAAAAGAGGAAATGTAGAAGGCTTTTATGAACATTGACTCCCTCTGCAATAACCACTGTCCTCTGTCTGAACTTATACTCATTTTTAGCACTCAGCAGTCAAGTATGGCTCTATTTATATAGATGAATGATGAAAAACAGAATAGACATTCACAAGAAAGACAGAAGTCAGAAAGATTTGTTTTCATTTACTTATCCAAAATCGTTTCCTAGGAGGTACATTTCACCCAAATACTTTTCTTCTTCCAATCACAGATTGAGATGCCCATGTCCAGGAGGAAGAGAGTTTCCTCTACTTTCTACATTCTTCTGGCTGGTCTAAGAATTAAATCCACAAGAGACAGATTAACAGGAGAAAGTAAAACAAAAGCTTAATAACACGTATACCTGGGAGAGGCCAGGAAAACTGAGTAACTCACCAAAATGGCCCAAACCCTCACCTTAAACCCCGTCTTCAGGTAAAGACAAAAGAAGGTGTTGGGGGTAGCAGTTTGGGACTTTTAAGGAGAGGAAGGCAATTCACATGGAGATGAAAAAGCAAATGTTTGGTAAACAGATGTTCGCTGGGCCTGCAGAGACAATGGGACACAGAGTGGATTCTGATCTCTAGGCCCTGCCCAGTTCCCCCCATAACCCCTAGTTTTTCTTTGCTTATATCTGATGACAGCACTATTCTGCGAAGAGGCCCTTTATCTAAACTATTTTTTTTTAATTGAAGTATAGTTGATTTACAATGTTGTGTCATATCCAAATTCTCTAGGCAGCTAAGTGGGAGGTAAAAAGATTTCCTGAGTCTTCTGCTTCTTAAAAATAATCAGCCTAAACTAATCCTCATGCCAAAGAGAAACATTTTGGGTGGAAAATTTTGTCCCCTACACCAGTTGTGGAACATTGGTGGGTGGTGCATGTATTAGGGAGCAGTAGCTGTGATGGGCAGTGCTGGATAAAGCCTGGGGTTGCTCCTAGGGTGGGGACGTGGGTTTCTGCAGGCTGAGTTTAAATCCAGTAGAAATTTAGTTTCTTCGCATAGATTTGGAATGATAGGGCCAAGAGGCTAAGGAACAGGTCCGTTTCTGCTGGCTAGATGTACTACATTGTAGAAAAGATTCCCTGATTGCAAGTTAAAGAGACCAACTCCATCTAGCTTAAGCTAAAAAGGAATATCTATTATAAGGATACAAATTTGTCTCATTGAAACTGAGAATTGGAAGGCAGCTGAGCCTCCAGAAGGGACCAGAGACTAGAAAGCCAGAAGAAATCTTTTTTTATTTTTTTTTAATTTTATCTTCTCTAGTTATTTTTCTTAGTCTGATTTATTCTTCCCCTATCTCTACAGGCCAGTTTTTTTCTTTTCCACAGCTTCTAAATTCATTTACCCTTGATTCTAGTGCTCCACAAAAACCTAACTTCTCTTTCTAAATCCCTATTCTAAATTCTTCATGGAGAGAAAAACTGATTGGATCAGCTTCAGTCAGGTGGCCACTTATGGTCCCATCAGCTGTGGGTCAGTGGGCTATGGAGAGGAAAGAGAATTCCCAAAAAGGGGAGTCGGACACTTAGAGACAACGGTAATAGACTGCTGACAGCTGATATTAATTACCCAAGTGTATACTAAACATCAGTGTATAGAATCTGAGAAATTTAGGGCCTAAAGGAAACTTGCTTAACAAATGAGAAAACTGAAGAAGGAAATGACTCATTCAAAGTCACACAGCTAGTTAATGACAAAGCAAAGTCATTATCCTCTTACCATGGACTGCAAGACCAGAGGCCACCAGGAGTGAATAACAGTATTTATTTCATTATATTCTTGACAGTCATAAGTAGTATAATTTAGGGAGGCCATGTTTATTTCACATAGAGAGTAGTATATCATTGTTACATATGTTCTATTCCTCTTTTTAATCAAAATGGAAATCAATATTGATTTCTCTTTATTGGTTCTGAAAGTAACACACAATTATATATACATATATTTAAAAAATAAAATATACAGAAGCCCAGAATTTAGAAAGTAGCAAGTAAAGTATCTATAGAGAGCACCATTGAGGAGTCTGGAATTTATTATTCCATGCCTTTTTAGATGCATGTCAGTACTTGAAAATACCCAATAAACAGCAACTTTCTTCCTTGTCCAGAGTAATGAATAAATTGATAAACAAGACAAATAAATGGTATAAGAAGGCAAAAATGTTACTTTTATGAATGTAAAGATGAATTGGAGGATGTTGATTAATGTGAGTACCAAAGTAGGGACTGCTAAATGAACTCCGGAATTATTCAGGGTTTCCCTCCCAGTATCAGGCAGGAAAGACAGCATGGAGGAGCAGAAAAGAGCTAGTATTCCCAGAAGGCAGTTCAATTCCAAGAAGAAAAGGGGCAGAGTTGGGTCAAGTATTGTAACGGAGCAGGATGTTATGGGGCCTTCCTAGGACAGACCCCACCATGTCCTCCACCTGCCTCTTGTTTGTAGAAAAGCTCTAATTTCCCAGTCCTCCCCTGAGTCATAAAAGGCTAGCTCAAGAGTTAATGACTGAAAGAATGTGAACATACAGTAACAACAAAAATAGCAGTTGGGTCAGGAGAACTGGTAACAATTTAAAGAGTAAATCAGGCATATTGCAGTCATAGAATCTTTAGGTCCTCCCTGAAGGACATAGATAACAGTCTGATGCACATTCCTGAGTTCTCTTACAGATACTAAAACCGCCACCAGATGGAAGAAGTTAACTGCATGATGACCATGAGCACATGGCCCTCAGACTGGTTGGAGCCAAAAGATTGATAATGTTAACACCTGTGACACTACCCTGTAACCTCACCATCAACCAATTAGAGAATTGTGCACGAGCTGATCACGCACCCTGCAACTCCCCTCCCTCACCTTGCCTTTAAAAACTCTTCCCAGACTTCCCTGGTGGTGCAGTGGTTAAGAATTCGCTTGCCAGTGCAGCGGACACAGGTTGGAGCCCTGGTCCGGGAAGATCCCACATGCCGCGGAGCAACTAAGCCCGTGTACCACAGCTACTGAGCCTGCACTTTAGAGCCCACGAGCCACAACTACTGAAGCCCACACGCCTAGAGCCCGTGCTCCACAACAAGAGAAGCCACCGCAACGAGAAGCCTGCACACCGCAACGAAGAGTAGCCCCCACTCGCCGGAACTAGAGAAAGCCCGCGGGCAGCAACGAAGACCCAAGGCAGCCAATAAATAAGTAAATAAATAAGTAAATAAATAAAATCTTCCCAGAAACCCATCTGGGAGTACTGTCTTTTGAGCATTAACCACACGGCCTCTTTTGCTGAGCACTGGACTGTCTTTCACCACAGCCTGATGTCAGTGGATTGGCTTTACCGCGCGTGGGCTACTGGACCAGCGTTTGATTCGGTAATGGTATTAACTGTTTATTCTTCCCCACACCGCCAATCAAATGGATCACTGCAATCTGTCGAGTCAGCATGCATAAAGGAGTATAGAGAGGTAAGAGTGTGACTGAGCTCCCTTTGCATAGACGAGAGCATTGAGAGCAAGAGATGGATTTTTTTCCATAAATATGTACGTGTATTTTAAAGGGTTATACTAGTCTTTCTGTAACTTGCTTTTTCCCACATATATATAAATTTTTTGAATTATTTGCATATATTCCAAGATATAATTACACTATAATTTAACCAGCTCCTGTTAATAGATATTAAGGTTTTTCTAAAGTTTTACTACTGTAAACAGCACTATGATGAACACTCTTTTGCCACATTCGACATATTGTCCAATATTTCCTCAGGATAAGTTCCAAAAAGTAAAAAAGTAAAGTAAGTAATATGTTTTTATACGTATTACAAAATTGGCCCCTGGAAATGCAATATACTCCTACCAACAGTTTGTAAGAATTTCTACACCTTGCCTAATGTTGGATGTTATCAGTCATACTCATTTTTGAAAATAGAAGCAAAGCATTGTGGTTTAATCTGTATTTCTTTGATTACCATGAAGTTGCACATTTTTTCCCACCTCTTCTACCGGAAGATTATGATTTGACCGGTCTGATTTATGGTGTTGTAGTATAAACCCTGACAGTTGGCTTTTCCTTTTGTAAAGCAAGTGCCTGCCTTAAGCTTTGATTGCCCATGCTTTCACTTTAAAGAGGCATCCACTTCAAAATGGGATCCCGAGTAAACACAGTGCCACTTGCCTAGATACAGTGACAGCCTACCCCGCACCTCTTTTGATTTCAATGTTGATAACTAACCGTTATTTCCCTATTTCCACACCACCACCACCACCCCCCGCCCACACCCAGCAATTTAAATTCCCTCCCTTATGTTTTAAATTTACCAGTAGAGTGAGCTCAGAAACCCTAGGCCCTGACCCTCGACTCCAGTAAAAGCAGAAACCGAGGGCCCACACACGCTTTCGATCTCTCTCCCCTCTACCTCACTATGTGGCCCCAGGTATGTCGTATAATTTGCAGGATCTGTAAGTATTAAGCCTTTTTTTCCCCGTTTCCTGATGGTTATTGCGGAGGGTGTCAATAATAAGAACCATAAGGGCTGGTCCAGCCACAGCATTGGTTATTGATAGGCTGAGACCTGCACAAAACAGGTGTCAATTATTTACCAGAATACGAAATGCCTTTAAGTATCTGAGCAGCAAAATGGGCTTTCAAACAGTGTGAAAAATTGATGGTGTTATTTGGCCTAGTAGTTGTATTAGGTAGATTACAATGTGTGATCTCAGAATCAATGTTCAGTCCATATATCTGTGCGATGGATAATTAGTAATGGTAATAAATGCAGACTTGACATTTCAGTAGAAGGAACATAGTGCATTAGGCCTGTGTCCCAGAGGGCTTGCTGGATCAGGAGTTTAGAAACCATCCAGAACAGTGGGCCAATTGCCTTGCTTCCAAAACTCTACCCTTCAGTCCTCATAGTGACTGGAGACCAAACCAGAGCATACAAAATTTTGTCTTCCCTTTTGCTGGAAAGGAGCCCACATATCATAATTCCTGCTTCTCTGGGCACACTGATAGAAGTTTGACTAACTCCCAAATAGCAGACTTGGAGCCTATTCTGTGTGGGTCTTAATGTAACCAGACAAAGCTGGTACCAAACCCAAGTTTGGCTGCTTGTCGCTGGAAAAGCCAATATTTGATAGACAAGTGTTAGTGGAAACAGAAAAGTTGTTTTATTCGGGAGGCCAGCAACCTGGGAAGATGTGGACTAATGTCCTAAGATCATCTCCAAGTTGCTGGTTTGAGGACAAAGGTTTAAAAGGGGAGTTTCAGGGGTGTACAGGCAGGGGTCTATGTGCAGAACTGCAGCAATAATAATCATCTCAGAACTGGGCTTGGGGTGTTCTGGTCAACGTCATCTTGCTGGTTTTATGCCCAATTAATCTTCTACTCCAAGGCTGGTCTGCTCCCACCTCATTAAGGTCAGTCCCTAGAATTCTTAAGCAAGGTTAATTCTCTCCTAGTTAGCTAGACATTATCTATAACTCAAAGACATGGCAGGGTCAGTAGGAAAGAAAAATGCATGTAAGTTTTAAAATCTGTGCTGCTCAAGATAGAGCAGCTTATGCTATGGCTACATTAGATTTAACAATACCAACAAAAGCAAATTTAGACACTTAGGTCTAATCATACATCTGGAGAGATAATAGAGTTAAAAGAAATAATGTGTGTAAAGATATTAGAAAAAGGTCAGGCACAGAGGAAGCATTTAATAAATGTGAAGCATTTTTTTTTACAAGTTGACAGTATGGCACCTGAGCCCATTTTGAATGACTGAGAATCAATTTTTTTTCTTCCTTCTCTTTCTCCCTCCTCCCATCTGTCTAATTCATTCCTTTCCCTTCTCCCGTGATTCTCTTCTGCTCCATCTCACCATTTTTTCCTCTCCCCCATACCTTTCCTCTCCTCTTCTCCCTCCTTCCCATACTACCTCAATTAAACCCTTTTCTCATCTCATCTGCAGTGAGTCAGGCTATGATTGAACCTCTCAATGACAACTCAAAGTCAACAAACTACAAAAAATCAATTTACAGAAAGGGAATCTACCTAATGTTTAATTGGATTAAAATGTAATTTTTCCAATTCAGTTTTTCCAATTTCATATGGGAGATAGTCTTTTCTCATATTTGCATGCTTTACAAGTAAGTTAAGTTGACACTCCCCTCCTTACATTTCAAGGGTTTCTACTGGATACTTTCAAAGTCACTTTAAATTTCCAGAAAACTGCACATTTTAGACTAGTAGCCAGAAGGGGAAAGTGTCCAGAGAGAGTTGGCCATTTGCAGAGACAATTATTCCCTTCTAATTAATGAAACAAAAATCACATAATTTTGTACTTTTTCACTTCTTTCCCTCTTTGCTGGCCTATGGAGTGAGAAAGCAGAGGGCTGAAAGGAGAAAACTTGGAGATGGGTTGAAGGCAGGCAAAAGGGTTTTCACCCACACTATACAACAAAACGTAAAGGCCGTTTGGATTAAGGAGTTAAATATAACTGAAACTATAGAAGAACTAGACTAAAACAAAAGCTCATGTCCATTAAAGGCAATAAATTAAAGCATAAAAATAGATTTGACTATATGAATTTATCTTATATCCCTAAGTTAAAGCAATGGACTGCCAAAAATAGTAACAGAAAATAAACGATAATTTTTATTGTATAAAGAAATTATACAAAATTATAAGAAAAATGCTCAGGCGCCAAGAGATATGAACAGACCAGAGAATTTTAAAATACTTTGGAAAATGTTCAACTGTTCAATCTCATTAATAATCGAAGGTAAAAACTGAAACTATTAGTTACCATTTGTCATGTATTAAATTATTAAATTTAAAAAAATCCATAATTTCCAATCCTCACGAAGATGTGAGATGACACTTTTTCTCCACTCCTTCCTCCATTCTGGGGGAGCTCTAATGACTTGGTCCTTGCAGCCTTTACCCAATCCCTCACTCCTTAAGAGAAAAGACTTACCTGATAGAGTTTGACAGGATAAACTGACCTGCAGAGACCATTCCTCTTCCTTTTTTCTTCCTTGTGGATCAAACTCCTCCCCCTGAGCCTATGTTCTACTCCAGTCCTACTGGTTTGAGAGAGAGGCTACCACCTGTGTTTAATTCTAGAGATCAGAGTAAGAAGCAAATTTTCCTGAAGGTAAAAGCATATTTCCTGGTATCAGATTTAACAGTGATAAAGGGGATATTTTCATCTCCATTATGTCTTGTTCCTTGTTTTATATCTCCATTGCTTTAGATATTGGCCACAAAGAAGAGTACTACTTACTGGGGCCTGTCAAAATTCAACACTTTATCACTGTGTACCCAAAGCTTTAAGGATGTTCAAATCCTTTTACCCATTTCTGGAAATTACATTTAGACAAAGCTTTATGCACTAAGATCTTCATTATGGTTTTAAATTAACGAAAAAATAATGGCTAGTGAACCAATGTTGTATCCACTAACAACATTGTTACTAAAAGGCAAAAATCAAGATGTAAAAGAATGTATACACTTCATTCATTCAACTAATATTTTTTACCTTGTACAATGAGCCGAGGACTTTGCTATGTAATTTACAAAGAAAAAAGCCTAGAAGGAAATACAGCAAAAATCTTAACAGTGTTTATTTTTTATTTTTTTGCGGTATGCGGGCCTCTCACTGTTGTGGCCTCTCCCGTTGCGGAGCACAGGCTCCGGACGTGCAGGCTCAGCGGCCATGGCTCACGAGCCCAGCTGCTCCACGGTATGTGGGATCCTCCCGGACCGGGGCACGAACCCATGTCCCCTGCATCGGCAGGCGGATTCTCAACCACTGCGCCCCCATGGAAGCCCAACAATGTTTATTTTTAAGTAGTAAGATGAAGGCTGATACCCCTTTCTGATTATATGTTTCTTTGTGTCTTTTTAAATTGGCATGTGGTACTTTCATGACTTTACAAAATTATGTACACCAAAATAAATTCAAAGTGGAGAGACTGAAATAATATGTTAAAAGCAAACATGATGCATCAGTTAGGTTTAGGCTAATATATTTCTAAAAGACTCAAAAGTGATGGAAAATATATCTCTTTCATAAAAAGAAGTCTGGAGATAGTCAAAGCTAATACGGTAGCTTTATTATGTCATTAGGAACCTAGGGTCATATCTTCTGCTCTGCCACGAGATTCTGCTTCCTGATTATCAAGGTCTCCCACATAATTCAATATGGCTGCTAGATCTCCAGCCATTTCAAGAACAAGAAGGAGGTAGGGAACTCTTTTAAGAAGGTTTCCCAGAAGTCCCACCTAACATTTCTGTTTACATCTCGCTGGCAAATCAATCAATCACATGGTCAAAACTAGATGCAATGATGTGACCACTTAAAAACAGGGTTCTCTGTTTAAAGAAAAGAGAATTTGGGGGCTGTAGCCTCTGCCACAAAATGGATAGTTTTTTAAAAATCTCAAAATGGGGAAAGATTTTATAAGTATGACAGAATACTAAGAAGACAGAAGAATATTTTGTATAGACAACTTAAAAAAATGCACTGTGAAAACCACTGAACAAAATCAGAAGATAAAATATCTTCATTAATGTCATAGAAAAGGACTAATTTCTATACATATAATTCCTACACACTAATAGATAAAAGCCCTCAAAACCAATAGAAAAATGTGCAAAAGACATCACAGAAAATGAAAATACAGATGTTTTGAACATGGTTCAACAAAATCAAAACAGAACTCCAGTGAGGTATCATTTTTTCACCTATTGATTAGAAATGGTTAAGAAATTTAATGACACATTGTTGATAAGGGTGCAAGTCCTATGCCACGTATCAGATGCTTCTTGTGCCTCACCTCACAGCCTCTAAACTTCACCTCTGATTCCAGCTGTTGATGCAGAAAAAAAAAAAGAAAAACAATCCTCTGTGGGCTTAGACTCATTCTGGCTGACAGTGTCTTGCCTCAAGCATGCATCCAAGTCTTTTTGCTTTCTCTCCTGGAGCTTTTCTGATATCTCATTCACCGGTCACTGGTGGTTGAAAGTACAGGTTTATTCTAGAAGTATGGGACTTAATACCTCTGGGCTAACCTTCAATGAGGTTAGATGAGGACTGACGGACAACTGTTTTTCCCTGTTTACCCTTGTGTGAACAATTACAAGAGGCATCTTACAGCCTCCTCTGAAGTTCCTGGCTGGCTGGAACCCCAGTTCCCTGCCGTGGTGATCTTGATGATGCATCCTTGCATTGGCTCTTCTCCATCTCACTTTTCTTGGTCCTTCACTTCTGCTCTTTTAGATCACCTCTGTATGGTCAGGCCACTCAAGATGGCGGTTCTCTTGCTCTCTGCACATCCCCTGCTCGACCATTCCTTGCTTCACCTGTACCCTACTCACATGACTGACCTTCCCTCTTAATCATAGAGCTTAATCAGTGTTTGTTCCACGTGTTTGTCCCCTGCCTCAGCTGGTGATTGTTCTAATCCTTAGACCAGGATAATGATCATAATGATCGTTAACCTGAGGGGCTGTAAGGGGTGGGCTCCTTAGCTGGTTTCCCTGGTAACTGATGAGCCAACCTGACTTCAATTCCCCCTATAAATGGTAACCTCTTTCTTTCTCCCCAGCAGCCATCTTTGTTGCCATGTCCTGCCTGCCCGTCGGCTGTACACGGTGGGGTGTTGCTACAGGACTTTGCTTCTGACTTGTAAGTTTCCCTATCCAACAAGTTGTTGATGTCTCTGTCACTGCCTCCAGGTATTTTCTTTGGTCTTGTGGCTGGGCAAGTACAAGTCTTGCAGGCATTCGGGGTGCAGCCCCAAAATCTCCCAAACTAGTTACCTATCACAACCCTGTCTGAGGGTTTGCTTTTGAAAGTAATTTGAGCTCAGACGTGTTGCTAATGGGATGTAAGTTGGTAAAAGTAATTCGACAGTATTTACTACAATTTTTGCAGAAAGTAATTTGACAGTATTTACTACAACTTAAAAAGTACTGATCAGGGGCTTCCCTGGTGGCACAGTGGTTTAAGAATCCACCTGCCAATGCAGGGGACACGGGTTCGAACCTTGGTCCGGGAAGATTCCACATGCTGCGGAACAACTAAGCCTGTGTGCCACAACTACCGAGCCTGTTCTCTAGAGCCTGCAGGCCACAACTACTGAGCCCACGTGCCACAGCTACTGAAGCCCACGTGCCTAGAGCCCCGCTCTGCAACGAGAAGCCACTGCAATGAGAAGCCCACGCGGTGAGGCGAAGAGTAGCCCCCGCTTGATGCCAACTAAAGCAAGCCCGGGTGCAGCAATGAAAACCTAATGCAGCCAAAAATAAATAAATAAAATTTAAAAAAACAGTAATTCTTAAAAAAAAACAAACTGGTGTAGGTCAGTAAATATAAGCTACCATTTGTAATAGATATGTGTGTGCATGTACGTGTATGCTGGTGTATGAAAAGAACATCCCTGGGCAGAGACATAAGGACTTGACATCAGTGGGATATCTCTGAAGAGAACTTGGTGGTTTGGTAACTGTGAAGGAGAGAGACCTGTCTTTAGTTTATATAATTTTGTAGTTTTAAAATACTGTGCCATAGGAATACATTACTTATTCAATTTTGTCAAGCAATTTTTTTCTTTTGGTTATTAATATGACATGATTTAGTGTTAATTTGCTATGTAGAATACTGGACCCTGTCTGAATGCCTATCTGAAATGTCTATTACATTAATATTTAAAAAAATTTCCCAGGTCAGAACCGCCTAATTCACAGCTAGGATTAAGATACGCTTCTCTAGAGAATGCTAATTTTATATGAATTAATTAGGCAAATTGGCATCAGGAGATTTATTTATTTATTTTATTTATATTTGACTGTGTTGGGTCTTCGTTGCCGCGCGGGCTTTCTCTAGTTGTGGCGAGTGGGGGCTACTCTTTAAGGTGCGCAGGCTTCTCGTTGCGGCGGCTTCTCTCGTTGCGGAGAACGGGCCCTAGGCACGCAGGCTCAGTAGCTGTGGAGCACGGGCTTAGTTACTCCACGGCATGTGGGATCTTCCCGGATCAGGGCTACAACCTGTGTCCCCTGCACTGGCAGGAGGGGCATCAGGAGATTTGACTTTAGGTGAAATGGCATCAGGTGAACTAAATTCCCATCACCACCTTTGCATGCTACTTACAAAGATTGTCCATCCCCCTTGGGCATTATATCTTTCTAAATACCTAATTCATTTTATAGACAATTACTCACAGCGTCCCACTTTAAATTTGGCATCTGCCTCTGGCTCTCCTCTTTGCTTATGTGAGGTCTCTCCTGAGAAGAGCAGTTCGCATCTCTTGCCTATTAACTAAAGTCTGGAACTGAGATGTGAACATTCTCTCCAAATTGCAGGTTGAAACACCCTGGTCTCAAGTCAATGATGGCTCAGAAATGCCCTCTGACACTCTGAGGCAGTTTTATTTTTCATTTGCAAATGGAGAAACTATAAGTAAGTTTGTAACACGTTAAGTGTTAGGGACATAACCAGAGGCAAACTCCAGAATCCTAACTCCTACTTGAGTTAACTTAAGAAAAGATGTCACAGTGAAATTCTCCAATTTTGCTTAGTATTGCTCAGAAAAACAGATCAGACTTTCACATTTCCAGACTTTTTCCAAAACAAATTGTCACCTGAAATCTTTGTCTCTGTAGCTAAGGTGCTATATGTCTCCCTCATTAGCTCCCAAGAACCACTGTGGCAGAGAAGAATGGGCTGTTATTTGATGCCAAATTGAATCTGCAGAGATTCAGTGAACTAAGGCTAGAGGATTATTACAGTGACTCAGTATGGTGTGTATATTTGTGATTTTTAACATTGATAGCAAGCAAGACTTATTTTTAATTTCCTCTTAAATATTACGATGTTTCAAAATGCCCACAGTTACTGATTTAGGCCATTGTGTTTCTGATCTTGGTGATAGAAAGTAGCCAACTTTTAAACTTTCAAAAAAAAAAAAAAAAGACTTCTGGGAGGCTCTAACTGAACTTCCCATTTTTCAAGATTACCCATCCTTGCCATATGGAAACATGAATACCCGTCAGCTTAGTGCTACTTTTTAGACATTCTCATTGCCCTTTGGTTCTCACAGGCCATTGTCCTATGTGAGAAGAACTGGCAGCAGTAGAAGCACAATTGTCATCACAATGCTCTGATCTCCTGAAAAGCAAGGGCTTCAGGAATGGATTTGTCTTCAAAAAAGGGTAGAAAGCCAGAACTTTGATTCTTCCTGCTATGAATAATATCCAAGGCAGCAGAAAGAAACTCTCATGCCAGATGGCACTGCCCCTTGTCTCTGGCCTCCAAACCTGCCTTGGCAAGGGTCACAAGGGGTCTCTATGTGGCCCTGTGCTTAAAGAAAGAGATCAGGGGCGGAGTCAAGATGGCGTACTAAGGAGGACACGGAATTCGCGTCTCCTCACAACTAGGGCACCTGCCAGGCACTGGTGGGGGAGTACGGACACCTAAGGGGACGGGAGGAACCCCCAGTGACAAGGTAGGACGTGGGGCGTGGGAGGAGTGAAGGAGGAGGAGAAGTGGAGGCAGGACAGGACCGGCGCCCCTGAGGGGCGGCTGGGGGAGGGGAAGGGATCCCACGCCCGGAGGGGGAAATTGGGGACCACTGGGAGGGCAGAGGATCAACAGGGAGCGTGGTCAGGTTTCCCCTGCTCACTTGGGCCCCCAGGAACCTGCTGAGATCCCGGGCCTGATCCTCTGCTCACCGAGGCCCTCTCCAGCCACTGTGGGTCCTGGGGGAGTGGAAGGGAAGGGGGAGCAAAAGTAAAGGCCGGACCTCCGGACTGGCACCCCTGAGGGGTGGCTCGGGGAGGGGAGGAGTTCCTACACCCAGAGGAACCCACCTAGGGTTAGGGGTCCAGCGGCGACGGGGGAGACCCTAGGGGAGACGGTGGGGGAGGGGCACGAAGGAACGGAAGGGAACCTGGCCAATGCTTTCCCAGTCCATTTAGGCACTGGGGAGCCTGTTGGGCTCCTGGGCCTAAGCTTCTGCCCTAGGAGCCTCCCTTCTGCCACACAGAACCCAAGTCCCACCCCTACACCCTCACCCAGGGCCCTACCTCTGCACTTGGAGACCCTCTCCAACGAGCTGGGCCTAAACTCCACCCACACACTCAGGGCCCTATCTTCAAACTCGGGAACCCCACACTCCAGAGACCCTCCTTTCCACGTGCTGCCTCTCCCCTTCTGTGCGCAGGACCTAAGCAGAGGCCCTGCCCCACACTTGAACGTCACCCCGCCTAGGCCCAGCCCCATGCTCAAACATCACCCCCTCACTCACGTAGGTCCTGCCCCACCCTAAACCCCACTGCTGCCTAAGTTCCACTCCCACGTAAACTCCATCCCCCATAGCCAAGGCTTTTTTGTGTCTTTTTTCCTCTTTTAGATTGGGGTTCTGTTTTACCTTGTTGATTCATTGTTGTTTCTTTTGTACTTTTATTTTTCCTAATCTTTCATTTTTCTAATTTTATTTTATTCCTTATACTCTGTTCTTCTCTCCTTTTGGCTTGTTTCCCCCCCCCCCCCTTTTTTCTTTTTTCTGTTGTGGTTTTATTTTATTAGGCACATAACCCATTTTTATTATAGAAAGAAATATACATATAAGTAAAAAGATCATGTCACTTAGTCCCACTGTTCAGTTAACCAGTTCACATATAGTGCATATCATTCCAAATTTTTTTGGTGTACATACACATGTATAAATATTTTTACAAAAATAACATACTATGAATACCAATAATGGTATCTTGGCATCTTTATCTTACTTGATGTGCATATAGGTCTGTATCATTAAGACTGTGTAGCCTCCTGCTGGACAGATACACCAGAATTTACTTAATTCCCTGCCACTGGACATTTCTGTCTAATATTTAGACAATGTAAACAACACCTAAAACAACATCTTTATCTCTGGTATAATTATTTCCTTAGGATAAAGTCCTAGAAATAGAATTGCAAGGTCTAAGAGATGATGAATATTTTAAGGCTTTACACCATTGTCTTTAGGTGGCGTCTGTTATATCTTGCTTCCAAACAAATTCCTCTGTGTAGCCAGTGCCCAGGCCACAGCTTTTAGTACACATGAAGATGGCCAGGATGCCCCAGGAGACACTCCTGCCCAGTCTGTTGGCCTTCAGGTAGTTGAGCAGATGAGGCATGATCTTCCTGGGGATCCTGGTCTCGCCATCTCCTCACTCTGGAATTCAGATATTCTCTTGGCACTACAGGGGCAATCTGGAATATCCTTTTCTTGAGGGATATTTTCACCAGAGATCCAGATGGGGGCAGTCCCTCTGCCATATCTGAGAATTTGCTTGTGTACAATCCTGCTTATGTCCCAATCGCCAGTGCAGAGTCTGATGCTCCTTACTGCAGTAATGTGCCTTGTGACATCTGGAGCATGTTTTGGGGCATAAACAGCCACAAACTCTGCAGAGATGAGCACCAGACTTGAGCTGGAGGCACATGGATTCTCCTGTCTCTGGCGGAGGATCCTCAGAAGGTGGCTCATAGGCGTAGAAGTCATTTCTCCTGGGCAACTGATTTCTAAAATACGTAGGCCGGTGCAGCATGGTGGCGTTAGGCAGCAGAAAAGGAAGAGACCACGTTGGCATGGCCTGGCAGCAGGGCGTACAGCTGCAGCAGGAAGGCTATGGGGTGGCCGCACAGCAGGCAGGCCAGCCCCGCTATTGTGGTTTTATTTTACCTTGTTGCAGTTGTTTTAATTATAGTTTTATTTGTCCTAATATATTTTTTATTTTTCTAACTTTATTTTGTTTTTTAATCTTTGATATTGTACTGCTTCTTTTCTTTTCATTTACTTTTTTTTTTAACACACCATGAAGCTTGAAAGATCTTGGTTCCCAGGCCAGAGGTTGGGCCTGAGCTCCTGTGGTGGGAGCTCCAAGTCCAAACTGCTGGATTAACAGAGAACCTCAGACCCCAGGGAATATTAATCGGAGTGAGGCCTCCTGGAGGTCCTCATCTCAGCATCCAGACCTGGCTCTATCTAACCGCCTGCAAACTCTAGTGGTGGACATCTCAGGCCAAACAACCAATAAGACACGAATACAGCATGACCCATCAAAAAAGAGAAAAAAAAATGAAATGACAAAAAAATATGTTACAGACGAAGGAGCAAGGTGAAGACCTATAAGGCCAAATAATTGAAGATGAAATAGGCAACCTACCTGAAAAAGAATTCAGAGTAATGATAGTAAAGATGATCCAAAATCTTGGAAACAGAATGGAGAAAATACAAGAAACATTTAACAAGGATCTAGAAGAATCAAAGAGCAAACAAACAGTGATGAACAACACATTTACTGAAATTAAAAATACTCTAGAAGGAATCAATAGCAGAATAACTGAGGCAGAAGAACAGATAAGTGAGCTGGAAGATAAAATGGTAGAAATAACTGCCAGAGAGCAGAATAAAGAAAAAAGACTGAAAAGAATTGAGGACAGTCTCAGAGACCTCTGGGACAACATTAAACACACCAACATTCGAATTATAGGGGTCCCAGAAGAAGAAGAGAAAAAGAAAGGGACTGAAAAAATATTTGAAGAGATTATAGTCGAAAACTACCCTAACATGGGAAATAGTCAAGTCCAGAAGGCACAGAGAATACCATACAGGATAAACCCAAAGAGAAACACGCTGAGACACACATTAATGAAACTATCAAAAATTTAACACAAAAAATATTAAAATCAGCTAGGGAAAAGCAACAAATAACATAGAAGGGAATCCCCATAAGGTTAACAGCTGATTTTTCAGCAGAAACACTGCAAGCCAGAAGGGAGTGGCAGGACATATTTAAAGTGATGAAAGGGAATAACCTACAACCAAGATTACTCTACCCAGCAAAGATCTCATTCAGATTCAATGGAGAAATGAAAACCTTTACAGACAAGCAAAAGCTGAGAGAGTTCTGCACCACCAAACCAGCTTTACAACAAATGCTAAACGATCTTCTCTAGGCAAGAAACACAAGAAAAGGAAAAGACCTATAATAACAAACCCAAAACAATTAAGAAAATGGGAATAGGAACAAACGATAATTACCTTCAATGTAAATGAATTAAATGCTCCAACCAAGAGATATAGACTGGCTGAATGGATACAAATACAAGACCCGTATATATGCTGTCTACAAGAGACCCACTTCAGACCTAGAGACACATACAGACTGAAAGTGAGGGGATGGAAAAAGATATTCCATGCAAATGGAAATCAAAAGAAAGGTGAAGTGGCAATCCTAATATAAGACAAAGTAGACTTTAAAACAAGGACTATTACAAGAGACGAGGACACTACATAATGATCAAGGGATCAATCCAAGAAGAAGATATAACAATTGTAAATACTTATGCACCCAACATAGGAACACCTCAATATCGCAAGGCAAATGCTAACAGCCATAAAAGGGGAAATCGACAGTAACACAATCATAGTAGGGGACTTTAACACCCCACTTTCACCAATGGATAGATCATCCAAAATGAAAATAAATAAGGAAACACAAGCTTTAAGTGACACATTAAACAAGATTGACTTAATTGATATAAGACATTCCATCCAAAAACAACAGAATGTCCTTTCTTCTCAAGTGCCCATGCAACATTCTCCAGGAAAGACCATAGTTTGGGTCACAAATCAAGTCTTGGTAAAATTAAGAAAATTGAAATTGTATCAAGTATCTTTTCCAACTACAACACTATGACACTAGATATGAATTACAGGAAGAAAACCTGTAAACAATACAAACATATGGAGGCTAAACAATACACTACTAAATAATGAAGAGATTGCTGAAGAAATCAAAAAGAAAATAAAAAAATACCTAGAAACAAATGACAGTGAAATCACAACAACCCACATGCTGCAGAGCAGCTAAGCCCGTGTGCCAAAACTACTGAAGCCCACGCACCTAGAGCCCATGCTCTGCAAAAAGAGAAGCCACCGCAATGAGAAGCCCACACACTGCAATGAAGAGTAGCCCCTGCTCGCCGCAACTAGAGAAAGCCCATGAGCAGCAACGAAAACCCAATACTGCCAAAAATAAAATAAATAAAAAATAAATAAATTTTTAAAAAGGTAAGCATAATTACCTTAAAAAAGAAAAAGAAACAAGAAAAATCTCAAATAAACAACCTAACCTTACACCTAAAGCAATTAGAGAAAGAAGAACAAAAACACCTCAAAGTGAGGAGAAGGAAAGAAATCATAAAGATCAGATCAGAAATAAAGAAAAAGAAATGAAGGAAACAATAGCAATGACCAATAAACCTAAAAGCTGGTTCTTTGAGAAGATAAACAAAATTGATAAACCATTAGCCAGACTCATCAAAAAAAAAAAAAAA
>RJWK010042417.1:0-19172 GCA_004363435.1 Platanista minor
AGTGAGAGAGTGGCATGGACATATGTACACTACCAAACGTAAAATAGATAGCTAGTGGGAAGCAGCCGCATAGCACAGGGAGATCAGCATAACACAGGGAGATCAGCTCGGTGCTTTGTGATCACCTGGATGGGTGGGATAGGGAGGGTGGGAGGGAAGGAGACGCAAGAGGGAGGAGATGTGGGAACATATGTATGTGTATGATTGATTCACTTTGTTATGAAGCAGAAACTAACACTATTGTAAAGCAATTATACTCCAATAAAGATGTAAAACAATTAAAAAAGAAAAAAAAGAAAGTCAATTTTTAAAAAACAACATTCATTGGTTATTATTAGGTTAAATAAATATTATATGTGTATTGTGTGAAGTTTGCACTACACAATTATTTTGAAGAAAAAGTTTTTAATTTTCATCAAAATTAATATTTTGGTGACATTCTCAGATACTAGATTTTTACCTCTATTTTATTTTTGGTTCATTTATGGCTACATTTAAAAAAAAAACTTGAGTCTATTCTTACTCCCTCCCCCCGCCCCGCCAAACATACAGAACTTAAAAGGGACTAGACGTTTAGAAGGTGAGCCACATGGGGGCCTTGTGTGTAAGCCTGAGCCCGCCAGGCTGTTAGGAAACACACCACTGGAGGAACAGCCAAGCCCTGTGCTGCTTTACAAGCACTGCAGCATTTAATCCTTTACAATGAGGAGGCAGACACTACATTAATCAACTTGCTCAAAGTTCGACATCCAAAGGAAGTGCTCAGATCTAGATTCAAGCTGACATCAGAGCCTGAAAATACCCACTATATTCTCTATATACAAAATATTTATTTGAATTAGAAATATTTTTAATGGTGCGTTGTAGTTAGGCCCAGACAAAAACAAAAAACAAACATAGAGGGAAGGTGAAAGGGTCGAGAAAATTTGTTAATTCAGTAGTTCTAAGTAGACTAGAAATCACTAGAAATTACACTTAAATGACAGGATGCAAATAGGAAAGAAAACTCATTGCTTCATGTCTTGAGTTCATCCATTCACTATGCGGGACCGTCCCTGAGGCAGGCCAGCCCCTTTGAAAACATAATCTCCTATCAGCCAACATCACCATATTTGTTAGTCCTCATTATTAAGACTTTCGGGTCCCCCAAATCTTGATTCACAAAGGTTCGATTTGCTGTGTGCAATACTATGGGTGGCTGGGAGGATGGCTAAATCCGATTTCCAAGATTTGTTGATTTGGCTCAAAAACAAAATGGGAGAACCTGCCTCCTGCTTACATGCCCAAACATAGTCTGAATAATTTTGGGTCTCAGTTTGCCGGTGTTCAGCCCCTTATACACTTTATGGACACGACGGCTGGCACAGTCATTTTTGGAGACTTGAAAATCAGGAGGATAACGGCAGTGGCAAGGATCACTTCCCCATGACCCACTTCTCAAGTGATGACAATGTGGTGACTATGAGAGGAAAACAGCTGGTCCAATTCATCTGCAGACATAATTTAATCCTCCTGAATTGCAGTAGTTAGAGAGGGAGAAAAAGGACTTGGATGATAAATTTTCATTCGAAGGCAAAAGACACATTTAAGGGGAGTCAAGAGAATCGAATTTAGCAGAAAGGTCTAGAAAAATGAGGACTAAAGGATGTTATTGAATTTTGCAGAATGGTGTCTTGTTAACCTTCAAGAGAGGTCTTAGAGTAAAACAGCAGGATATAGGGCAAATGCTAAGAATTAAGGATGGAGCGAAGAGGAGAGAAATGGAAGCAGCTGGCAGAGACAACATGCTTCAGGATTTTGATAAAGAACTGAAAAAGAGAACAACGTTGGTGGCTCAAGGGAGGAACAAAGTAGAACCAAGACCTTTTCAGGATGGGTGAGATCAATGTAAGACTGAAGACTGGGAGAAAAGGCCAACAGACAGGGAGAGAGGAAACATGAAGTTGAGGACCAGGGGCAATGGAAAGGAAGATAAAACCATTCAACTAAAAATGAGGGGGACTTCCCTGGTGGTCCAGTGGTTAAGACTCTGTGCTTCCACTGCAGGGACCACGGGTTCGATCCCTGATGTGAGAACTAATATCCTGCATGCCGTGCAGCGTGGCCATTTAAAAAAAAAAAAAAAAAAAAAAAGGGACAAAAGAAATGTGTAGGGAAAGGGGATCAGGGGAGACCCACATGGAGCTCAGCCAAGGGGTTCCATGGGAAGGATTTTAAATGTGAAGAAGGGAAGGAATGAAGGGCAAAAAAGGAACACATCAAGGGCATATACTATATTCCAGGAGCTATACGGAATCCTTCATAGTTGGCATTTCATTTAATACACCCAACATCCTATGATATAAGTATGTTCCTCTTCGTGAAAGAGGAAACTGAGAGTCATAGATACTAAGTAAAATGACAAGCTGGACCCAGGATTAAAACACAAACCTTCCTTATCTTTGTGACTTGAACACATGATAAGACAGAAAAAGGAAAAGAGATGTTACTGGGGGAAGAAATTTTGTCCACATTACCATTTTAGCCACTGCGAAATTAATCACAATATCCAATGTGATTATGTGATAATTCCTGCCAGGATAACTCCTACCAATTCCACCAACTTGGTCTTATCTCACTTCTTGTTTTTTAAGAGATAACTACAAAAGGAGCAGATGTCACGTTTAAAATTTGATACATGATTTGTGCAAAGAAGAGATAAAAAAACTAATTTATATCCCATGTAACATAATGAAAAACACCCAATAAAATTTCCAATTGATTCAGCCTTCTAAAGATGAAAACCAAGACTATTCTCCAAGTCTTAACTGAATTCTTGATATTTTACCTGGCAACAAAGACAACATAATAAAAACTGCACATGGGCCCAAGAAAAGACATTCTTGCCCAGCGGTCACCAACCTTGTGTCCCACACCATCAAGAAATTCACAAATGGCTGTTTGTAAGCCAGTTTTAATATTCCCTAAATCTGTTGAAAAATGGCAATCTGCTCTCCATAAGGCTGCTCAAGTTCTACGAAATGCCAAGCACATTTGCCTTTCACCAGAATCATACCAACTCAGTGTGGTAAATGTAGTGCTTATTAAAGCCTTGGATTAACTACTAACGTCAGTATCAGAAATTCTAGATCATGTCTGTTGGGCTAGACCTTCTTACTAGACGAATACAGTGCAGTGCCAGGACTGAAAGATTTCGAGTTTGTAACTGACCTTAGATACGAGCAGCAAGTGAAACAACGGGTATCACTGGCAAGCTCTTCAAGAATCTGAAAGTTTTCTTTACTATCTATTAGTATTTCAATTGTGACTGTGATGTCATAACATCACCATAAAACATTTTCTGCAATGTGCTCTCCCGAACATTAGTTCCATGAGACTTTCATGAATGTTATACAAATACAGGATTCTGTGGATCAGGTGAGTTTAGCAAAGGTTGGTTTAAACAAATTTCAAGGGCATCCTAAAGTGCAGGACAACTGAGTCTTTAATACGTTACTGTGAACTATAAACCCCCCCAAGGAGGGGTACTGCTATCCGGCATTTTCAGAATGTATTTGACCAAAGGTTTTCTCTTTTGTAGGGTATCTGAAGGGGCATTTTGGGGTTCCCCAAAATATACTTTAGGAGCACTGAAGTGGGCAATTGATAATTACATGTCACTGATAAAACCTGGATCAGAAACAGAAAATGAGTGGGCATGGGTAAATCGATTTGATTGCTTCTCGAGACTTCATCATTACGGTTTATTTTTTTCTTAACAAATTTCCAGCTCTACACAAACACCCCTACACACTATACAAAGAGTATTTTAAATCAGGAGGAGCAGAAGCCATTCTCAATCTAACCCATGTTCTGTTGGGTCTTGCCCTCCCCAACTACTGGGGAGCCCACGGTTCCTTATAGAGCTGCCTCCAATTACTTCTAGGAGCCCTTGACGAGTGCCTAGAGGCTCCTGAGAATAGCTCCTGTTAGCCTCCACGCAGTACCTACCGTGCATCCCTCAAGAGAGACCTGCACATCTGTGTAGAGGTCCCTCCTCGGTGTCCCCGGGAGCCATAAAGGAGCTGCTTCCCACTGATGAACCACCAGGCCCCTCCGATACCACCACCGGGTACCACCACGTCCAGAATCACGAGACCAGTGCCACCAAGTACCTACCTGCACACACTGTCCTTGAGATGCCATACGTCTCCAAAGTGCCACAGCTACTCTCTCTCCCTTTATGTTACATTTTGTCACATAGGACATCAAAGTGATGCTTCTTTGCATCCTTCCCTATGTTCCAACACAAACATAGCTTTCAGCTTTTACTGTCAGAGGGCAATTCTCTCCATGGATCCCCTCCATTTCTACACATCCTTCCAGCACAGGCCCTGACTGCCTTTTTGGGGGACTAATTTTTCAAAGATGTTTGTAGAGGGAATTGATTTCTAAAATACAGTGCCCCCTCCAGCCCAAGCAGAGGGCAGCCTGAGATACCACCACCCTTTGTAACAAAGGGTACATATGACTACTGCCCACTGTAAGAGATACACGTTCTCTGAGCTCAGGGTTCCTTTCCTATAATGGAAACCACTGCATGCCTGAGTCCACCTAGTCCTCCTCATGTTGCCCTGGTTAAACTGGGGCTCAGGGGCCTGACACAAATGCTGACCCCCCGTGGGTACTGCTTTGCAGTGAATAATACACCGCCTTTTGTCTCTGACACAGGTATGGTGTCATCTGCCAGCATCCATGAAACTGGCAGGCTACCTTGTTCGTTTGCAAGTAAGGAAAAAAGATCTCAGACCCTTCACAGATCTTGACATTTCATATTTAGGAACCTGTTGTCTGGAATTAAGATCTAAACAAGATTATGGAACTCAACTAGAAAAAAATCCAAGACTGAGACTTTGACATTGAACCAAGTTTGTCTTTAGGCTGAATCGTCCGCAAGCCCCCCGACGTCCTAAGTTTCCTATGATTTAAAAACAAAAAAGAAAAAAGAAAACCCAGAAAAACACAACAAAAGGCTGAAACTTTCTGAGTTCTTGGGCCAGGCACTGATTCATTTAACGCTCATGACAGCCAGGGGAGAGGGAGTTTCCATCATTACAACCCAGGCAGGCTGATGCCATAGGTGATGTCACCACCCCTCCCACATGGACTGAGCCCCGGAGTACACACCACTTAGGACCGAGCAGATGTGGTCTTCATGTGTTATTGCTCTCACTCACTTAATTGTATTATCCCTCACCATTCACACCTGTAAAGGGGACTTTGTTTGTGAAATGCTACCACTTGCTACAAAACTCCTTCCAGGGAGGAGTGAGGTTCTTCCTGGTCCAAACGTCTTCAGTTAACACAACTCAGAGACCTCCACCCACGGAAGTGTCGTTAGCTCTGTATAAAAGCAGCAGAGCTGCAATCACTAAGCTCCATCTCATGTAAACTATTATATACAGAATGCATAAACAACAAGGCCCTACTGTACAGCACAGGGAACTATATTCAATATCCTGTGATAAACCGTAACGGCAAAGAATATGAAAAAGAATGGATATATATGTATAACTGAGTCACTTTGCTATACAGCAGAAATTAACACAATATTGTAAATCAACTATACATACTTCAATCAAATAGATTAAAAAAAAAACAAAGCTCCATCTCAGGTGTATATTTTTTGTTGTTGTTCCATTTTCAGTTAAGCTATGGAAATCAAAAAAGGGCAGAAAACCCTTTCCATGGATGCCTGAATGACATTAGGTTCTTAGAGTACTCAGAGCCCTTAGAGAAAGGTGCTGATTAAGTATTATTAGCTTCACTCTGTTATGTGAAGTGCTATCAGGATGGCCACCTATCTTTTGTTAAAAAACTGTGTGCCAATTTATGATGAATGGTGAAACAGTTCTGCCCTCATCTTATTTGCTATAATCACTCCTTCTGTTTCCTCTTCCCTCAGGTACATTAGTGCTCACTTATACACACAACCTTGCTGTTAATAAAAAACAATTATGTCCAAGTAAGATTTTATTCCTTCCATCAGATGTTTATTTACTTAAGGAGGCTTTATTGCATAAAGTACTACCCTTACTGGGCGCACAAGCAGACTTATCTTTTTAAACTCATTTCCCATCTTTCCATACTTTAAATCTTAGTCTGTCATGGGGATTTCATTTAGGGCAGGAATTGTGACTTAGCGTATTGTTTGTTTCACATATAGGAACTTGAAGAAAGGAGAACTGTTAGACTATTACCGTTAGACGCCTAGGAACTGGCACAGCTGCTTCTCAAGAGGCAGAGAAAGAATGGTTTATTTACAGATTATCTTTGGTACAAAAGGGCCTGTACAAATTGGACATTTCCTAACTGGTACAAATGTGGAAAACAAAGAGGTGATACATATTAAAATCCATAAAGAAAAGTTATGTCCTTTTCCCCAGTAAATCCCAGTAACGTTATTCATAGATGTTCATTCTAGGGAAAATAATTCAAAGTCAGGAAAATAAAACCTATCTGAACAGAGGAGCCCACTGAAAAACCAGACTTAAGAGCACAAAATCAGAGCCACACTGTGTCACAAAAGACACATGCAGTCCTCTCCCTACCAAGAGAGACTTCTGGATAAATATCGGAAGGAAACACAAGAAAGGAAACAACACTGCTGTCAGGATGGTAGGAAAACAGGATATAATTCTGGTCTTACTTCTCTATCACTACAAAACTGCTTCAGCAGCAAAATTTATTTTTAAAAAGGAAATATATTACCTGAAATTCTTCCTCTTCTTTCTACCTCTCTAAATTATTTTCATTTAAAACACTCAAGTTAAGTTCCACTTTTACCACACACCTTTGATCTTTACTTCTTTGAATCCACATCAATTTCCAAACCAATAGCTCTCAACTAGGAGTAATTTTGAACCCCCCCCCTCCCCCGGCAACATTTGGCAATATCCGTAGACAGTTTTGGTTGTCACGACAGAGGGCGTGCTACTATGTAGAAGCTGGGGATGGTGCTAAATATCCTACAATACACAGGACAGCTACAGCCTCCCACAACCAAGAATGATCCAAAATGTCAAGATTGATAAACCCTGTACTAAACCACACAATTACGTAATGTTTTTAAATATTCTGCAAAATAAGTAAATGAGAATGAGCAAAAGATTTGAAAAGACACTTAAACAAAGAAGATACATGAAAGACAAATAAGCATGTGAAAGGATGCTTAGCATCATTAGTCATCAGGGAATTGCAAACTAAACCACAATGAAATACCACTTCATAACCACTAGAATGGCTATGATCAAAAAGACAGACAATGACCAAGTGTTGTCATGGATATGGAGAAACTGGAACTCTCCTATACAACTGGAAGAAGTATGTAAAATGGTCTAGTCATTTTGGGAAAACAGTTTGTCAGTTTCTTAAAACATTAGACACACAATTCCTATATAACTCAGCAATTCCACTTCTGGTTATTTACCCAAGAGAAATAAAAGCATGTCTCCACAAAGACGTCTATGCACATATACACAGCAACTTCATAACAGCTAATCACTAGAAACAATCCACATGTCCAGTACCTGGTAAAGAGATAAACAAAAGATGGTACATCCCTACAATGGAATACTACTAAGCAATAAAAGGGAAAAAGCCACTTATGTGTGAAACAGCATAGCTGAATATCAAGTGTTTAACAAATAAGCTTAAGTGTTTCACAAAAATTAGAACAACTACCTCAAATGTCAAAGAGCTATAGCAAGAAAGTTAAGTGGAGAAATACTATTGTGATCTAAAGAAAGACACACCTAGTGCACACCTGGACATTCTTCAGGAGCCCAGAACCCACAGGGATTAATGCTCATTCCCATGAAACTGATATGGTGTTCAGGGCATGTTTGAAAAACGAATTATTCTTAGAAGTTCACATTCTTTCCATCTTGCTCTAAATTACCAGCCATCCACAACTCCATATACTAGTACTCAAGTAATCATTAATACATAGTTGTTTAGGAATGAATTTACTTTCTGAAGAAAATTAAACAAAACATAAAGAAGGAGGAAAGGGCTTCCCCGGTGGCGCAGTGGTTGAGAGCCTGCCTGCCGATGCAGGGGACACGGGTTCGTGCCCCGGTCCGAGAAGATCCCACGTGCCGCGGAGCGGCCGGACCCGTGAGCCATGGCCGCTGAGCCTGCGCGTCCGGAGCCTGTGCTCCGCAACGGGAGAGGCCACAGCAGTGAGAGGCCCGCGTACAGCAAAAAGAAAAAAAAAAAAAAGAAGGAGGAAAAATAATTAAGTTAGAAAGTATGCAAATTTTTATTTAATCTGCCACACCCATAGAAAGGCATAGCAAGTATAATTATTTGGACCATTAGATTATATTCTAGGTTGTAAAATTAAGTGTAATAGAGAAAATATTAGACGTTAACCACACTGATTCACTTCCTGGGAACAAAGGAAGACTACATTTCCCAGTATCCCTTGCAGTGAGGGTGGGGTCCATCTGTCAGTGTCTTGGCCAAGGGAACGTAGTGGGAAGAGATATAAGCTACTTCTTTTTTTTTTTTTTTTTTTTTTTTTTGCGGTACGCGGGCCTCTCAGTGTTGTGGCGTCTCCCCTTGCGGAGCACAGGCTCCGGACGCCCAGCCACTCCGCGGCATGTGGGATCCTCCCGCACCGGGGCACGAACCCGTGTCCCCTGCATCGGCAGACGGACTCTCAACCACTGCGCCACCAGGGAAGCCCAGCTACTTCTAAACCTGAAATCAAAATCCTGCATGTTTGCTACACTTACTGCGGATGGGGATGGCTAAAGAGTGGGAAAGGACACAAAATTTTCTTCTACGTCCTGTTTCTTGATCTGGGTGCTGGTTACAAGAGTGTGACCAGTTGTAAAAATGCACTGAGCTGCACACTCATGATTATGCCTGTCTCTGTTATACTTCAGTAATAAGTTTATTGAGCATGATTTTACCTCCCTATTCCTCTTCGTTTTTTGGGTTTTTTTTTGTCTGCATCGGGTCTTAGCTGTGGCAGGTGGGATCTTCGTTGCGGCATGTGGGATCTTTTGTTGCAGTGAGTTTGCGGCACACAGCCTCTCTAGTTGAGGCACGCAGACTCAGTAGTTGTGGTGCGCGGGCTTAGTTGCCCGACCAGGGATCAAACACGCATCCCCTGCATTGGAAGGCGGATTCTTTACCACTGGACCACCAGGGAAGTCCCCCCTGTTCCTCTTCGATGGCCACTTCTATTCCTACTTCTATGACCACATGTTCTGATGGCAGACTTGGGAGTTAGAAGCAGTCCGTACAGAAAGCCACGAACGGGGTTGGTTTGTTACTGCAGCATAGCCTAATATGCTAACATCATCCACTACACAATAGTTTGCCTCAATAGAGGGGATGGTACCAAGGAATTACAAATAGTGCTTGTACTAGTATCCTTCAAGATCCAACTATAAAAGTTTTAAGACAGTATTTTTTAAACTATGGTGCATGAACCATTATATCAGGAGCACCTGGGATGCTTGATTAAAATACAGATATTCCACACCAGAATTTCCAGGAAGGATAAATGGGAAACTGAATTTTTTAAATGAGTTCCCTAGGTGATTCTTAGGCATGTAAGAATTTGAGAACTATTATTATAGCATGATGACAAAAGTCACAATAGCTGTTAAATACTAAATTCTTATTTTAACACCCGTAGGTGAGGGTATTAACACAAAGGTTTACCCTTTGTCTCAGTGGATTAAGGCATGAGAGTCTGCTCCTCTCCTCATTCGAGAATCATAGAAAAAAGCTCTCGACTGAGCACAGGAGAGCTAGATTCTAATTGTAGTTCTACTGTAATTCAATGTACGACCCAAGGAGAGTCATCGAAATTATTGTAGCTTCAGTTTCCTCATCTGCAAAACTTGACGAGTTGGCCTAGAATCTATGGTTTCAAAACAAAAATGTAAAACTGGTAAAAACTGGTTTAGTAAAAACTAAAAACTCATCATAAAGCAAATCTTATGTGTAAGGCAGTACATAGAAAACAAAAGGATGGCTGTTGCGGTTGGAAGGAGAGAGGGAGATACACTGGCCTACCCAGGCCTCCAACTGCCGCAGCCCCTGGGGTGCCTCATAGAACTCACAGAACCATCCACCCTAGAGCAGAGTTGAAAAACTGATCTAGTTCATCTCTTAGATTCCTTATACATTCTTGAAATTTTGACAGTCATGTTTATCAACCGCAAAAGCCTTTAATTAAAGTCAATTCTACCATTCTGTTATTTTTAGAGCTGACTTATTTCCTCTACTCCCATTTGGGGAAGAGGGTGGGTTATGCTAGAACTAGAGAAAAATAAATTCAACCAAAATCTATTAACCCTGATTATGGCCTCTATGAACTAGCACAATTAAATCCTCAGACAATTTTGCATTCTTTGGCTAGAAAGATCTCTACCCTTTCTTTGAGTACAGTTCACCCCGATTTTGCATGGCAGTTCAGAGATGACAGCCTCTCCTGTCCATCACCCAGGGCCTGTGTGGAAAGTCCGATAACCAGTCTACAGATCTCTGCACTAACTGATATTCCGCTATTACAGTCAGGGAGTTTCAGTACTGCAACCATTTTTGAAAGTCACTGTAAATCTTTGCTCAAATTTCTTTGAAGCAAACAAATTTCTTTGAACCACATTAAGAGGATATTAATCTTAATTGCCTTTCCTAGAGAGTTCATCTCATAGATTTATAAGTTCTTGTCTTGACCTCTTATTATTTGCCATTCTTTTGAGATATTTTTTTAAAATCAAGGATGTTCATGAACACTTATGACTAAAATCCTTTGTTAGAGAGTTTATTTCTCAGGTCCAATCAGACAAGGACCAAAATGAAGAGGTATCTTGGTTTCTCCTGACACTTTTATATTGACTAAACACACAATACAGTGTAAAGTTAAATATAATCCTACTAAAATTTGTCGTGTGATTCACTGTATTATTTGACATCTCCATAGGAAAAAAATCAAAAAATTAGTTTAAGTGGCAAGATATGCTTTGGGTCAGCAAACATCTTCTGTAGAAGTCCAGAGAGTAAATATTTCTCTTTCACTGTGGTGTGAAAGCAGCCAGATAACATGTAAATGAATGGGCATGATCTGAGTTCCACTGAAACTTTTTTACAGAACAGGTGGAGGGCTGGATTTGGCCAGTAGGCCCTGGTCTGCTGACCCCTGACTTAGAAAGAAATTTTTATGCGGGAGGAAAAAGATGTAACCAAACTATTACTTCCTGAGATGAGCTAAAGATTATCCAGTTTGCCAATTAAGAATATCAAGCTTATTATCTCAAGAACCTATGGGGTAGGACATTAGAAATGTTATTTCCTGTTTTTATACTTTTCCTTAAAGAAATGAACTCATTTAAAAACCAAAGGAAAGTTTCTTCTTTATTACCCACTATTACTGACTGGCTTGAGTTGAAGACCAGCAAGAGGCATTCATGATCTACTTTTGTAACTTTCTTTTTACACTTCCCTTTCTTTTGATAAATCTCAAAGCAGCCCTGCAGAAGTTTACTTTACAGAGACAACGAAAAATTACACCTGGCAAAGAAGTTAGTCCAAAAATAAAGAATCAGTGGCAGAACCAGGGATGAAGTAAAGACATCAACTCCACCACGCACAATTTTTAAAACACTGTCCATTGACGTTTTTTTCCTTGTGTGTGAAACACTGTTACACATTCAGCTTCAAGACAACTCCCCTGGTCCCCCCAGACACATATATTTCACATGTCAGAGAAGGCCACTTGCATCCCTTTTACAAAGAATTTCTGCAGACCCTAGAAAGGGGTAATGAAGATTTTCAATCTAGGGTAGAGCAGAGGCCTTGCTTAGACACAGGGAGGAAAGGCAGCACTTCCAGGTAGTAAGGTTTGATTCCAAGTCAGAAAAACAAACACACGCATTTATTATAACACACGTAAAAGGAGCAGAGCTAGAGGCTGGGAGTAACCCTCAGGGCTTAGGTTAAGAATTTGAAGGTTATTTGGCTTCTGGGGCCCAATTTCAAAGTGTAGGGAAGGGAGTGTCCCCACACCAAGGAGAAATTCTGAAACCAGCTGGGTGTCCTACAACTCGGTACTGACACCATCTACCCAGAGACAGCATCAGACTCCACAGGTTAAGGGCTCAGTCCCACAAGACTGCCCTCCACCCCCCACCACAGGACTTGCACCCTCTTCAGATGCCAGTTGCAAGCCCAGGCTGTGATCTGTGCTTCCGACCAATCGGCTATAAATTAGAGGTTCCTAACAGCCCCTCCTTGGGTTCAATCTGTTTGCTAGAGCGGCTCATAGAATTGAGAAACATTTTACTTACTAGACCACTGGTTGATTATAGAAGGAAAGGATGTAAGTCAGGAGCAGGCAGATGGAAGAGATGCAGAGGGCAGGTATGGGGAAAGGGTGCGGACCTTCCATGCCCGCTGCAGGAGCCACTCTCCTAGCACCTCCACGTGCTCACAAACCTGGAAGCTCTTGGAACCCCGTCATTTTGGGTTTTCAAGGAGGTTTCATCACACAAGCATGACTGATTAACTCATTGGCCACTGGTGACTGATTCACCCTCGAGCCCCACTCCCCTCTCCCCTCCCCGGAAATCAGGGGGTGGGACTGAAAGTTCCAACCCCCTAATCAAGGTTGGTTCCCCTGGCAACCAGCCCCCCTCCTTAGGAGCTTTCCAAAAGTCACCTCATTAACACAAACCCAGGTGTGGTGGAAAGGGCTTGTTTTGAATAACAAGACACCCATTTCACCTTTATGGCTCTGAAGGGATTTCAGGAACTAAGGACAAGAGATCAAAATATTATAACAAAAGACGCTCTCATTGCTCCTATCCTCAGGAAATTCCAAGGCTTTAAGAAGCTGTGAGCCAGGAGTCCTGTATAAAGACCAAATATATGAGAAATGCGTTTTGGTCATCTGAGTGACCAAATATGTATTTCTTATAAATCACAATGTCTCAGAAGTTTTTTACTAAGAGGACGGTTAACAGTGAAATGAATGTGACTACCAGATACAAAGACGAGCAGAGATTTCAGAAGTGAGATAGCATGTGGCAAAGTATTGTGAGCCCAGGACGCTAAGTGTGTTCCCAGTTAGGGTCCTGGAACATAGTAAGATGTCTAGTGTTAAAGACGGGTGTATGACGGTGGTAGATTTGATATTCCAGACATGGTCACAGCAATACAGATTCCACCTCACACACACTTCTTACACTCTGACATTGGCTCCCTTCCACCGAGAGGTGAGGCTTCTAGCCACTCTGTTTGAACCTGGGCCTCTCTTTGTGGCTGCCCTGACCAACGGAATACAGTAGAAGTGACACTGCGCGGCTTCCAAAGCTAGTCGAAGAGGTGCGACAGCTTCATTCCCACCCTCTTGAGACACACAAATTGGATGTCTGGATGCCAGAAGCTGTCAAGCTGGAGAGACCCTGCTGCTCCGCCCCGCCCCCCACCCCCACATTAAATCTTCTGTGTCCTCGTACCAGACATCCTGGAAAAGAAATGTTCTGCCCCATTGGAATTCCTGACCCACAGAATCTATGAACATGATAAATGGTCGTATTACACCACTAAGATCTGAAGTCATTGGTTACACAGCCACAGTAACTGAAGCAGTTGGATATAAAAACTGTATTCAAGCCAAGGGTCAGTAAACTTTCTTTAAAGGGCTAGACAGTAAATGTTTGAGACTTTACAGGCCACGTGGTCCTGGTTATAACTTCTCAGCTCGGCCCGTGTGCCAAGAAAGCAGCCAGGCAAGATGTAAATGCATGGGTGTGAGTGTATTCCAATAAAACGTTACTTACAGAATCACGTGGTGGGTGGGGATGGTGGGGGGAGGACAGATCTGATCCGCGGGATACAGTTTGCCGACCCCTATTCCAGGCAAAGGAAGAAACCTGATGTTAGGCCCAGAGGCAGCAATGTGGCTGCTTATTCTAGAGATAACATAACCTACTGTGGAGGCGAAACAAGGTACTCAGAGAGCAGGATGGCTTGGTACTTAGGCATATGGCCCGTGGATCCAGATGACTTCTTGGCAAGCCACTTAACCGCTCTGTGCCTCAGTTTCCTCATCTCATCTTGAAGTGGGGGAGACTAATAGTATATTTACCTCTTAGGTCACTGTGATGGTTAGCTGACATGTACAGGCCTTAGATGCCTGGCACACAAGAAGCACTATTTAAACACCTGTTGCTATTTTTACAGTGGTTAACTAGGGGAGAAACTACAGAAGGAGACAGAAGGAGACAAATGTGAGAAATAAGGCAGAAGAAGGGACTCTGCGATAAGCTGGACGAGGGGCAGGGAGGAGCCGAGGTGTGTCTGGGAGACGCTTAGCACTAGAAAGAGGCTAACACAGCCAAGCAGGACGGGAAGATGGCGGGATCCCAAAGAGGGAGGCAGGCGGGGGCTGCCTTGTAGGTTTCATTTAACAACTGTCTTAGAAGTTTGTTCCTGACTAGAAATGCAATTCATAAAAACCTTGCATCATAAAGGAAACATAACTACGTTGAGAAAAATCTCGTGCAGTCTCACGACTCAGAAATAACCAACTCTGTTTTCCTGAACCATACAAAATTGCCATTTTTTTCAGGTCGAAAAAAGGTTGACTCTCAGCCATTTTATACTGTTAGATTTCCCTTCTGATAGTTTATACACACACACGTATATCCATATACACATAAATATATCAAGAGGGAAAATAATATTTTACCTGTAATTGTTAATTTATGTCTAATAACAAATTAAATAATATTTTAAATATTTTGCAATAATTACCATATGTAAAGGAATGATAGAAATAGAAATACAGGGGACTTCCCAGGCAGTCCAGTGGTTAAGACTTCGTGCTTCCACTGCAGGGGGCACGGGTTTGATCCCTGGTCAGGGAACTAGAATCCCACATGCCACACAGTGTGGCCAAAAAAAAAAAAAAGAAATATGTATAACAAAATTATGTGTCACAGATTTGCATATTTACCTTTTTTTTTTTTACTTACACATTATCTCTTGAGAATTTTCTCATGAAATTAATGTTGCTTTTAAAAGAAAGCCTTTTGAAGGTTGCTTACCATTCCACCTACTCATTACTGCCTAAGATGTGCATTGCCGTATACATCCCAATGGCATCCAAGTAAAGATGCAGCGATCAGTTCATAAGAAACATCAAGAGTTTAGGAGGAACATCTACTCTGACATGATGCTCTACTTAAAAGGTAACAGAAGAATTCTGTGACATTTGTGCTACAGAGCCCTCTTTTTCCAAAATGACTGTTTGCCCTGAGGTCTCGTTTGACTCTTTACTTGGATTTCTTACAAACGAACAATAAATTTTGTACTGTGTCTTTAGCCATGATTCATTGGTAAGTAGTTAAGCTGACTACAACAGGGTATAAATCATAACAGATAAAAAAAAAATATGTATAAATCGAGTTCCTTTGACAAACTAAGTTCCAACTTTTCCCTAGTCTGGAACTCAGGATCTCGTAAAGTGAAGTGACACAAGATTTTAAATCGAAAATTTTATGTTTACTCGATGGCAAGAGAATATCTTAGTGCATTCAGCTTGCACTTCTTAGGCAAGCTTATCCGGCAATTTTAAAGGCCAATAATCAGGAGTAAGCTACATCAAAAATGCTAGTCACCAAGAAAAAAATACATACAGAGAAAAACTTCAACCATTCATACTGCTAAAGGGCTTTTGTTTTTAATTAACTTCTAACTTGATGATAAGGAACTTAATAAATCATTAAGTTCACATAACGTGACAACATCGGAAAATTGAAATGTATCATAATGTTCCCTTAAATTTCAACATTCCAAAATAAAATAGCTACAGATTCTCAATAAATATTTCTAACTTCAATTTTGACTCACTTGAAAAGAGACAGGGCCCAAGGGAAGTCAACTAAATATACCAAGAGAAATGTACTCTTCAATATGTACCCGAGTAAGACGGATAATAGATGAAACAAATAACTGAGGACCGACACTTAAGTCATTTCCAGTTTCCTAAATAAGATGAGAAGTCACCTTCAAATATGGGTTAAGTCATACATTTTTTTTTTTTTTTTTTTGGTGCGCGGGCCTCTCACTGCTGCGGCCCCTCCCGTTGCGGAGCACAGGCTCCGGACGCGCAGGCTCAGCGGCCATGGCTCACGGGCCCAGCTTCTCCGCGGCATGTGGGATCTTCCTGGACCAGGGCACAAACCCGCGTCCCCTGCATCGGCAGGCGGACTCCCAACCACTGCGCCACCAGGGAAGCCCAAGTCATACATTTTTATCCTTTCTCATTCTACAGAGAAAGTGAAGCATCCTAAGATTGCAGGTAAAAAGCAATACGTGAAAGCTTCTCTAAATATGTAAAGTCCACACTCTGAAAACTGAGATGCAAGCCATTTTTCAAGGTATTCACTAGGTCAATATTCATCCAACAAGAAATTCAACTGAAAAATATCTTGCAGACGAAAATGATTAAATGCCCATCTGTCATTTGGAACTTATAGCAAAACTCGAGCCACTCACGTAAAGCACTCTCAGGAGGTCAGTGCCTCTTCTGAGGAAAGTATGTCCCAGCTTCTTTACGACAATATTTTCCATAAATTCTAGAGGCTTTCCACCCATCCTTCACCCTTTACGTGTGAAGAGACCAATTTAATCTGGTAAAATGCATTTATATTTTATTTTTAAGGCCAGCAATGAGAAGTGTTTCCAAAAGTACGGCCTTATTCTTGTTTTCAAAAGCATGAAGGAGAAGAGAATTAACTTTTATTAAGCCTTTGCTATGTGCCAGGTACTTCATCCTGAAGGGGACCATAGCAGGACAGAATGGAGACTTGGGGGTGGATTCCATTCTGGAAATGAGATTGGCCAACACAAGCCAGAGCTCTAGAACCCGAGAAGTCTGAGCAAGCTATCAAAATGAGGCTCAGAAACACAGGAACGAAGAAACGCGGCTGTAACCATGTCTGTACCCGGGTTGCCCGGAAGAAGGTAGTAAAAGGAGGCTTGATCCGGAGCCTCAGTCCTGCTGTCCTTCAGGCCTCAGGTCACAATTCACAATAGGGGGAACCAAGGATCCTTATGCCTTCTTCGGAGAAACCAGCCAAACAACCAAGTACACAAAGCAAGGCACCAAAAAAATGTCATTGGGCTTTCTAACAAACAATGAAGAGAATTTAAAAATCCAATGAAATAGCATTAGAATTCTTTTAGACCTGGCTGAGGTGTAAGATTTTATCCTGAAAATGAGGAAAAGATGAAAGCAACTAGCAATTACTAAAGAAGTAGTTCACTTTAATGACAACCATAAGGTGGTTATGAATTTTTGACTCACTAACCTGAGCTCCCCTGAGTTATGAAATGTGTCCCCTTAGAAAGTGGAATCGTTAAGAAATTGATTTGGCTTCAGGTTATAGTGACTTAAACAAGACAGAAAGGTACTTTTCTCTCACATAAAAGTCTAGCCTGTATGTCAACCAGGCTCCATGAAGTTGCTGGGAGTGTCCTGGCATCCTGAGTGCCATGCAGCCCAGCCTCTTTCCATCTTGATGCTCTGCCATCCCCACAGTGCTGGCCTTGACCACGCCAAGATGGTGCCCCACTAGGTCTGCATTCCATTCCAAGGGAAAGAGGACAAAAATTAGTCTAATGGCTGCCTAGTTATGGAGAAATGTGCCCACTAAAGAAATTGAAGGATTTTTAAATTATAGAACAGGGGCCAACAAACTACAGCGCACAGACCAAAGTCAGCCCACTGACTGCTCATGGCCAAGGGGATAAGAATCGTTTTTACATCTTGTAAAAGTTGTTTAAAAAATAAACAAAAGAGAAATAATGAGACAGAGACCGTTTGTGGCTCTCAAAGCTCAAAATATTAACTATCTGGTCTCTTACAAAAAAAGTTTGCCAATGTCTGTTATAGAGGAGGGAAGAATGGATACGGGGAGGAACTGGAAGTTTCCGCCTCAGCAGTTAATGTCGTTTCAACAATGAGAATACTTATAATTAAGTAAACAATTGAAATCACACAAGTTCATAGAATTAGCATTTTTTAGTAAATTTTATGAACAATCTACATTTGTGATTTAAGAAACATATTAGTCTTGCCACTTTTAAGCTGAAAGGAATAAGAAAATTGTGTCTGTAAACAGAATTAGAACATTTCACAGGCTTGTTTCCTTTGTAAGTTTAATTTACTATATTTATAAGAGTACTTGTTTTTTTTTTTTGGCCACACCGCGCATCTTGTGGGATCCTAGTTCCCCGACCAGGGCTCAAACCCGGGCCCACGGCAGTTGAAAGCACCAAGTTGTAACCACTGGCCCGCCAGGGAATTCCTTATATGTACTTTCAAATCCTTAGAAAGCTTTTGATTATTTGCATATCCAGTCGTCCTATCAGTCACTGGAAAACACTTCAAAGGAAAATATAATATATTAAATGCATAATTGTAGTGTGACATATTTAAGACAATTTAATTAACTACCTTCAAAAATGGGTCTGATCATTTAAATAAGTATCCTGTGTTTGATTTGAGTTAATGAAATACTATTCAAAGAAAACGTGAAGGTGACTGTCCTTATTTTACTAGATTTAAAAATAGAAGGACATGGAAGCAACCTAAGTGTCCAACGATAGATGAATGGATAAAGAAGCTGTGGCACACATATACAGTGGAATATTACTCAGCCATAAAGAGAAACGAAATTGAGTTATTTGTAGTGAGGTGGATGGACCTAGAGTCTGTCATACAGAGTGAAGTAAGTCAGAAAGAGAAAAACAAATACCATATGCTAACACATATATATGGAATCTAAAAAAAAAAAAAAAGGCTCTGATGAACCTAAGGGCAGGACAGGAATAAAGATGCTGACGTACACAATGGACTTGAGGACACGGGGAGGGGGAAGGGTAAGCTGGAACGAAGTGAGAGAGTGGCACGGACATATACACACTACCAAACGTAAAATAGCTAGCTAGTGGGAAGCAGCCGCATAGCACAGGGAGATCAGCTCGGGGCTTCGTGACCACCTAGAGGGGTGGGATAGGGAGGGTGGGAGGGAGGGAGACGCAAGAGGGAGGGGATATGGGGATATATGTATACATATAGCTGATTCACTTTGTGATAC